>JAPYYQ010000091.1:0-109354 GCA_030522585.1 Anagyrus pseudococci
CAATTTCCGGGCCTTTGCAATTTTGTCGACGTCTAGCACCTTCGTAATTTTTATTTTTTTAATTTTACCGCGCATCGGCCACTGCGAACCCACTATAAGCGCGCCTTCGAAGCTTCATTAAGACGGCCGATCGCGCGCGACCGAGTCGAACGAGAACGGTCGCGCGAACGCTCGGCTCGACTTCCGCTGCGCCTTTTCAACGGGCCCACTGCAGCGTGAGCGGGTTCGAGACTTTTCTTGGCTGCGAGAGGCTTTTGATGCGATCGCTCGCTCGAGCTGGAGGGTGTTCGTTCACCTCTGAGAGCGATTGAATTAGCGAGAGGATCGAGAGGGACGATCGTAACTTTTTATACGAGGTGGCCTGGCTGTGGTCGTTCGGAACGTAGAGCTTGAATGGATTTGAGAGAGGCTGTGATAGGGCGCGGGCATTTTTTCATAGGATGTCAAAGATTTGAAATACTCTGAGCTTTAAGATTATTTTGATATTCAGTATGCGACGCCTTTTCGAACGACAATGCATCGCCTTCTGGAAAGGACATTCAAAATTGTCTTGTCTAACTTTAGAAAATTCTTTCAAAATCTCGAATCTTACACCGTAAATAAACGAAAAATTTAAAAACAAATTAAAGTATTTTTTAATTTAAACTTTCCGTATCTAAAAAAATCAGAAATTTCAAAGTGAATTAAATATCAAAATAAATTCTCTTTACTCTTGCGCCTACGAAAGTGCAACAGCATGAAATTGCAGCTATGCAAAATTATGCAGACTCGAGGCGTATACACTGTCACGTGCAAGCTCCGCCTGAGTAGGGTATAGCTCGCGTTTTGACCGAAAGCCGCGCGCAGCTCTCTTTTGGCCGGATTTGAATAGCAGCCTGACAGCCGAGGCTTTTCAATTTGATATTTCCGTTTCCGTTTCCAAAAAGCCGAGGTACGAAAAAGAAAGCAGCGCCGGAGAAAAAGAGCAGAGTCTAATGTGTTTGCGTAGCCAAGCAGAGCTTTGTAAAGACAACTCCGTGGCGCTGCATTACAATTCCTTACATTTCATCTTTTTCGGACGGAATCTACGTATACACGCTCACATTATTCTTCGCTCAACCAACACATGGCGCAGCAAGCGCACGCACATGCGCGTCGACGTAACGAAAGCAGAAAGGCAGAGAAGCGAAAAAGCTCTTTCTTCCTATGTAGCCTCGGAGTGCAGGTATACGAGAGAAAATACAGCAAGCTTCCGGAATGCAAAATAGCTCGAGCGCAAGACAGGAGATTACCTCGAGAATCAAAGTAATTAACATTTCGTATAACCTCCGAACCCCCTCCCCGAACGCTGGCTTCGGTAGGAAAGCTCCTTTTGTCGAATGCCCTCGCAAATCGCAGGGCGGCAGTTACGATCGCCTGGAAAAAGTCGCGTTTAATTAAGCCGAGTCTCAGGTAGTCGCGCGTCCTTTGCATAAATTCCAGCCGTGGTAGTCAAGTCCATTTTCGGCATTGCCGACTTTCTCGGGCGCCGAAGAATTCGAAGCTTTTAAAATTCCATCGGATTTGCAAATGAAATAACTGTCTTTGAATTCGGAGATAAAAGCTACGCGTACTCATAAGCCTCCCGACGAGTTATGCAATTGTTAAACACAAAATAACAGATGTTCTGTTGAGTGAAGCAGGTTGGTTGAGGACCTTGGTCAATTTAGCCGAAAACAATAATTTAGACAAAATGCATCATTTATTTGTATTTAGTGCAATGAGAAGATGCCAAAAATCCATCATATGTAATTCTGTAAAATATGTAACTTCAGTTGTCTGCTATGACTTCTTTAATCCATTTCAAATTTTCATACACGCTAACGTAAATATCTGGTATACTGGCATTGCATTGTAATGATTCTATTGCAACTTTAGACGCTATATTCCAACTAGTTTACCATTCACAACTAATGGAGAGCCTGCATCTCCCTATACGAAAATCAGCGTAGCAATTTATTTAGTACAGTTTAGAAATTTGCATTATTATAAAATTTAATAAACGTTTTTACTTACGTTACAAAGGTGGCCATCAGATTCAGCCACGCCGCAAAAATTAGTTCCATACAGATAAAAAGGTATTTTATCTTCGCAAGTTGAATTATAATAGTCATTGCGATAGGTGCTATCAAAAATCTTTAGTGATAACTTGGCACCCAATTTGTCAAGTGATAAACATCGATGAACTTATGGCTAGTGAGATATTCGCGATTCAGCAATTTTTTTATTTTTCAGGAAAAAAGAATTAACAGATAATGAAGCGCAAATATCGTTGACATGTTTAGATTAATTAATAAGTACATATTAATTTCTCAATTATGTGACAAAGATAATTCAATCAAATCCTTAAAAACTCAAATAGAAGGAATTACAAATTTATTAACACTCTTGTGCTCGATTCAGATGTTTGTTGCCGCTCATTACTTTTAAAAATTAATTTCGCATATTCGGCGCACTTTAATGAGTTTCAATTTTAAACAAAAATAAAAAGAGGCTCTCCGAACGTACTTTTTTTTCTTTCTCCAGCGACTTGGACAAGAAAAACGAGGCGCCAGAGCCCTTTTAGAGCCACCGCGTCCGCGTCCTTTGACAAGACAAAGGGAAAAAGTTTTCCTTTTCCGAGCTCACTCTCCCCACCTTCGTCCCCTTCTCTCTTGCCACAACCGGCTGAGCGTCACCACCTCCGGAGTTCGTTATTTTATAATTGGCACTAGCCCTGGCTTCTTTCATGAATTATTAACAGCGCCGATAAAGTCCGCGAAATATCGACGAGAAAATTCTTCTTTCTTCCGGCTAAGATCGCTCACCTCTCGCGCGCGCGCGACTACCTTTCCTTCTTTATACGCCAAGTTTTTTGCCACGTCTCGCTCTCTCAACCCTGAATTATTTATCTCCAGATTTTCTTTACGTTTACGGTTACTTTTATTTATTTTTCCCCCATATTATTATTTTTAATAAAAGAATCGAGATTTTGTTTATTCGGGCCGACGCTTTAATTTTTCTATAAAAAAAATTGGAATGAATTGTTCGTTTTGTTGTGTCTGACAACTACAGTCAACAATATTCGTGATATAATACTTTATATTTGAATAAAGTTTTCGTTCAAAATATTATAAATAAGAATTATCTTGAAATTTATAAATAAGGTATAAAGTTAAATAATTGTAAAAAAACCGTAAACATTGTTATAATCATTATTTTCAACGTCTATTAAATCTAGACATAACATTTTTTCACTGAAATATAGTTGGTTAGAGTAAAATTAGAGACTACGTAAACAGTTTGTAGTCAAATTTATCATCAAAGAAAATCGATATTTCTTGGCTACAAAACTGATAGTATTTACGTCGGACTTGACTTTGATGTGGCGTTTGATATACCGTTATCTCAACACTGTAATTCTCTACGCTGATTTTAAATTTTAACACAGGGAATTTAAACGTACCTTTGTCTATTTTTGTAAATCTTTTTATTCCATATTTTTATGTATTACATTTGAACGTTATAAATATACATAGAGTGAAAATCGATAACGCAGCGGGTCCTATATTCGTATAAATCAACTTGAAAATCCGACCAAACTGACACATGCAACTACGTCTCTCCGAAAAAAATAACGAAAAGCTGGACAGGCCTGTATTTAGGCTTCCGCTGCAACAACGAGTCTTCTATCTGGCAGGATCAGCTCGGCTACAGTAGCTTGGTGTGCGGAAACAGCCGTACAAACGCACGCGAGGCCATACGCAACGAAAATACGCTCTCGTCTTTGATGTTGGCGCTAAACCCTTCTCGAGGTCCCCTATTCGACTGCTTTTCCCAACGTGATATTGCTCTGCTCGCCCCTCGTGATCGTTCCTCCCGGATGTACCCCTCCTCTAGTCTTTTTTTTCGACTAGTCTGTGTTTTTATTGTGTGTGCATGCGTGTTCGGCGCAACCTAAGCCTCCTCGGAATGTCTTTTGTTTTTAATGAACCAACTTGCAAACTTTGGAATTTCGCGAATCTAATGCGACGTTATTGCGTGGGGCGACTGGTGTAAAGAAAAGACTCGTTTCGAGCTTGAGCTCAATTATAAACAAAAAAAAACATAAAGTTTTTCCAAACACTTTAAAGAAAAATAACAAAATCAAACTGATAATTGATAAGTCACTGCTTGAAAAACTATACGACTGTTTGTATTTCATTAAAGTGCCACCTAACGACAAATAAACAGAGCGCTGACCAGCAGGAGAAAATAACAAGAAACGCCGCTCCATTTAAATTCATTAATTTGTCCAACGAGAAAGCTCTCGAAGGCTTTCTCGCGGCGGCGCAGTACAAAAACTGGCCTCTCTCTCCCTCTCTCTTGCTCTCCTCAATTATTCAACAGCGTTGCCGCGCGGCCCATTACACCGATATTGAATCCACGGCAGTCGAAGCCGAGGCTGGCGGCACGTGTATTCAAGCACATCGATTCATCGAAGTCCAAGAGCTGCTGCTGGCCCAGCGGGCGCATTATCCGGCCCCAGCCGCCGGCTAATGCAGCCGTTCAATTAAGTCAAGTGGACTCCGGAGCAGTATAGCGCTAGCCGCTGGGGCTCGCTGTCAGCGCGAGCTTTTCGCCTTGCGCGCACCGGTTATATCGCACTGACCTCCCCGAGCCCTCTCTCCTCTAGACCAGCCGCAATGTTATAATTACCAGGACGCGGTCCGAGTTAATTTCGCCCGAGACCCCCGTGCGCGCGACGCGAGGAATGTCACCCGCACAATTCCATCTATTCCCCCTCCTCACACCCTCGCTACCCCCTTCCACTCTCCATCTCCTTTCCTCACCCTTGGGCCTCGTCGCTGTGTGCGCGCGTGTGTACATTATACCGACTAGCTCTCGCGAAATTACACGCCGCGGGCAACCCTCCGGGACCGCACCGGACCTTGGTCCCTCTACCTGCAACGCACACTCCGGCTTGGCTTTTTTGAAAGTGGACGGAAAGGCTGTTTTGACTACTCTCGCGCACTCGCTTCCTCAGCTTTTGAGAAAGCGGAGATTGACTTTGGACTATATAATGAGTCGTCATTGTATTTTTCATATCTTTTCCATAGAATACTTTTTTTATCAGTATATTGAAATAGAATTTTTTTAAAAATTTTGAAACACACTGCCCAAGTTTTTAAAGTAGTTCATATTTGTAGAAAAATGAGCATAATCGCAAACGATGAAAGGTAGGCGAAAATGCGAAACCTAATAAAGAAACTCATTAATTTCGTTTCTGCATATACCGTTCTGTTTATACCCCAATGCTGCGCACACGGTAGAGAGGAAGGGGAGGCGCTCGTTATTATATCCGGGCGTTATGGAGTCGAAAGGGGAAAAGAGGGGAGGGGGTGGAAGGTGGGCTCTTTGTCGATGGCCGAGCTTTACATCGCTCGGCGATTTTCCCTTTGACGAAAATACGCCCAGGAGCGCGAGCAAAACTTTCGTAATTCAAAAATGGACGGGACCAGGGCCCTTCTTAATTAACGAAACTCATTATTGCCGTTATCCGGAGGCAGGGTGGTAGAAAGCGTTTATCAAAGTCCCTTTTGCCGCGGCCGAGCTCCAGCCTGACTTCTGATGGCCACCGGGAGAACGTCAGCAGGGAAAAGTCGTTTTCCCAGCCAGATATATATGCAAATGGCGTTATTAGTTATTTGCTCGCTAATTGTGAATGACAAAGTTCTTAATTGAAAAAAATATAATTTTTTTGATTCTAAATTCAAATTTTACAATCAATTTTGTACTTGGGTTTTGCATGAAAAAATTTTTGTCTTTTTAATTATCAACGTAATCTTTAATTTATTTTCACAACATAATCTTCCGTAGCCTCACGTACGGACTACGAGCTGCAACGTTAATGAAAAAGAAATAGTTGGCAAACTTGGTGGCATAATTATATTTTAATTACCGGGCACGTCTCGTTAAATTACTCTTTATCTAAAGGAGTAATGTCTCAGCAGCAGCGGCGCGCGCGCGAGAAAGTCTTGGGCGCGGGCAGGGTAGCTCTACCTTATCGTTTCCCCGCAAAGTGAAATTCATACGCGCTCCGCAATGAGGCACATAAATACAAGTCGCCGCGAATTTAAAATTCAAAGGCTCGCGATTAGATTCTCTGAAAAAAAAAGAAAGAAATAAATACGCGAGAGCGAGAAAGAAAGAAAAAAGAGCTTATGCCGAGAAGAGAGAGAGAAAAATTCATCATACGTTATCAGAGTGTAGCAAGTCTCGTCAAGCTCGATGCTGAAGCGAAAAATACTTTGGATAAAAAAGGCTCGTGAATTATCGCTTGCAGTAACTTCGAGGCTGGGAACGAGGCGGTCGTCGCCGGGGGAGCAGCATGGGTCAGCAGCCGCGTGCAAAACGCGAGGAGATCGCGACTGTAGCAGCCTCGCGAAGGACTTCGTCGCGGATGATAAAGGAAATCTACATAAATTAGCATAACACGAAGCCGCGCTAAACTCACGCGAGTCTCGTCGGCTCCTGCATAACGCGGAGACTGGCCGACGCCCGTACTGACCGAGAGGAGAAATAATGCAGAGGTGATAATGGCCTTTTTTCTTATTTACGCCTCCCCCGTGCGATAATCGTCCCGCAAGAGTCGAGCTTTTCTTGCCTCTACTGACTCAACGTACAAATTAATGCAGCAGCTGAGGTATATTTACTCTTTTGTTGCCTTCGATTAATAAGGATTTATTTATTGCGCCGAAGCTCGCAAAATCGAAAATCCAAATATATCCAAGCTCAAAACTCTCATATTGCGCATAAGCTGTAAAAGAGAAAAAAAACACTATTTCGGCGATAGGCGCAGCCGATAAACTCCCGCGTCCGTTACAGCTAGAAATTGTTAAGCCCCGGCACGCCAGGTATATCCAGTACACGCGAGCTCGGCTAGAATCGAGGATATTTTTTCGTTTGTATATAACACGAGAGCGCGAGGCATCCGCGTGGCCCCCTCTGAAACTGCCAGGCAGCCGAGCTTTTTTTGAGCAAAATTAATTGGGCAGCGCGGCGGGGGCATTTCTTCAAGAAGCCGTATCCCCTGCCACTCGACACTTTCCCTCTCTCCCTCCCTTGAAAAAGCAACATCGCCGAGGGAGGGAAGCTCAAGACAAGCTCCCTCAAACTTAATACAGCGAGATAGCCATCCTCGCGCGAGACGACAAAATTCCCCTCTCCCTCCCCGGGTTTCCGCGAAGGAGGGCTCCGGCTTAGATCCGCGGGCCGAGATTATCGCGCTCGCGCACGCAAAGTTTTCCCGGTGACGCAACCCTGAGCTCTCCGCGACTGTCTCTAAGTGTGCGGCTGTGTGTGTGCGAGTGTGTACGAGAGCGACGAACAGTCTGGGCTCGCAAGCGTAATTAGCGGGACACAGAGACTCACCGGAGCGTTGGATTAAGCCGTCTGCAAAATTGCTTAATTATCGCGCACACAGCCTAAGGATCGTCGACTTGCTTGCTGCCTCGCGCGACTTATTGCCACTCTCCTTGGGATAATGAAATTTTAAACGTTTTGAGAAAAATATATGGCAGTCGAAGCTAAGGGGGATCGACCATGAGATTCGCGCCTGGTGCAAGAGAGACTAGCTGTTCCGGCGTTATTGAGTACGTTAACGTAAAAGCTCAGCGAAAGAGGATTAATCGTTCGAAATCGATGAAAAACGAGCTTTCCCGCGGGCCCCGCTTATAATTCCAGGCTTTGGAAATACACGGAAGGGTTAAAAGAGCCTAATTAATTTAAAATCAAGAGCGCGCAGGGTAAAACGCGGCGTAATGGTCGCGACGGATTTTTATATATATTTTTTTTTATTTCCTCGGCGCATCGTTTTAAAACTAATTTTTCCGAGCCATTGCAATTTGATCAGAGGAATCTCGTGTTTCCGCTCGATTTGTCGACGCTCGGCTACCAGGGCAAGAGGGTGAGAGTGCATAGCGGGTGTGTGTGCCTCTTCAAGCTCGGCTTTTTAATAACGACGAATATGACAGCCTCTTTTTTTTTCGTTTCTCCCCGCTCGGGGATCACTCTCGACGCGCTCTTTTTTTCCCCCTGTTATTCCGCGCGCATCGAAAAGCCAGCGGCTCTCTTTCTGATCAAGGTGGGAAGGGGCGAGGGAAACGGGAGGAAACGTTTGAAGTTGAAATTGAGAAGTTATCGATATTTTGCGAATCGCGAGATATAGCCGCTGGGGCTTCATGATGACGACGACGCCAACGAGATGTATATATACACCTGCAAGAGGAGAGTTATCTGGCTCTACAGTCGTTTCCATTTTCCTGCAGCGCAGGAAAGCTGCGACGCGTTGTGTAATTGTTGAATGCGAAACAACAAATGTTTTCTTGAATGAGACGGCTTGCGGTGGAAGACTTCGGTCAATTTAACCAATAACAAACTTTCAGACAAAATGCAATATTTATTTATATTTGATACAATTAAACGGTGTAATAATTCGTTGATACGTCATTCAAATTTATCACAAGCTCTTATCCTATATTTAAATTACAGCTGCTTTGCTTACTCCTGTAGGATAAGGAAAAATATTAATATATCAGAGATAATGTAAAAAGGATATTCAATCACTACTCTCTTAGACCAAAAATAATACTTACCAAAGACTGATATTTAATAAAGTGATAAAATTACATGTGTGAATTTCATGATTATTAAACGATATTACTGATGAAATTCAATAGAAATGTGCCTATTTGTACGATTAAACTACATTAATCAGTAGGTACGGCAAGATATTATCAAAAATTTTAAGGATTTTGAAAATTATATATCAAATGATAAATATTGATAAACTCTGAATGACTAACAAAATCTTTGTGATTCAACAATTTTTCGTGATAATTTCTCAATTGTGACAAAGATAATTTAATTAATTTTTAAGATAAAATAAAATTTAAAAAATTCAAACTATTAACATTGTTGTAAAAAATAAATTTTGATAAATCGTGAAGTACTGGAATGACAAATTGTTTTTACAAGTTACAATAATAATTCAAAATTTTTTTTTTGCAAAATAATTTAAAAAGGCTATTTAAGCGCATTTTTCAAGTTGAACGTGTTGGTTCGCTCGCTTAGTCGTGCAATCAATTTAAAAGATAGACACACTCCATTAGCGCTCGCAGCATGACGTGTTACAGATAAAACTTCCAGGTAACTAAATGGATTAACTCGTGAGTCACTGCCCTAGCCGAGCTAATTTTTCTCCCTGTAAACTCGCGCTTACAACTACACCAAGATGCTAGTGACCTTTTAAAAAAAAAATTAAAAGCTTTACACGAGCAATAAAAACACTTTCTCCCGCCGAAATTCAAAATTTTAATAAGCTAAAACGCCTGCTCTAGCTTTGCGTCGAGGAGCAAAGTCCTTCCGAGCACACACCCCATCCATACCCCGAGAAACGCGTGACAGTAAGACTCGCGCGCGCGCGTGACGACTGCGAATTCACCGATCGCGACAATAATTCTTCCCAGCAGGGTAGAAGCGAGCCTTGGAAAGACGAGCCCTATACATATACGAAAAGGAGGGGGGGGACAGGCTGCGCGGCTAAATCACCGATAAAGAAGACCGCGAGAGACGCGCCGACGTGACTAACGGGTTCTACCCTCTCTAGACTCTTCAGCGAAATTAAGCCCACGAGAGAGAATGTGTGTGTGTGTGGGAGAGAGAAAGGGAGAAGAGTATCCGGATGCAAATTGCGTCTTGGCGTGAAGAAAGGGAGAGAAAGAGAGGACTCGAGGAGTACCCGGCACGTGTGTGCGCGCGCGCGTGGCTAGGTCCTGCTTTAAGATGACGTCTAATTTGTGGCTTTGGGCTGAAAGGTTTAATTTCAAAAGTTTTCCTGCTAATATAAACGAGGCATATATATTGCTTCTGTTAGAAAATTTCTGTATATATCGAGTAAAGTTACTCTTTATCATCATTATTATTTCTTTTATGATTTTCGTTAAAATTATTCATAGAGAAATACAGAATGCGAAAAAAAGTTATTTTCCGTTCCGATCTTATTTTTCGATTTGGAACGTTATCGTAGATCTGAAATCAAGAAATGTAAAATATCGATTGCTAACGCCGAGGGGCTCTTTGGCTACTGAATTATGCATTATCGCTTGGACGGTAACCAAACGGTCTTCGAAAGGAGGGGGGATGGGCGAAGAGGTGGCAAGGTTCCGAGGAAATCGCGACATTCAAATCGGACGTTTCTAAATCGCTCGACAAATCTTCGACCCGAAGCGCCATTGTCGCGTTAATGTATGCAGCGAACAATCCGCAGCGTCATTTATACGTGACGGTCCAGCAAGATGTCCGAAACGTCCTCTTGAAGCTCATCTCTATATCCGCAGATCCTATCGTGGTATTTTACTTTCGAATTCATCTCCAAAACGTTTTATTTTTTTGTACATTTTAATCCGTAACCGAATAAAATGCGCATGAAAAAAAGAACAAATAACCAGCAACAACAGCAAAAGCATTTCAATGGTACGAATAAGTATAGCCGAGGGGGCAGACCCTAAAAGCCAAGCGCGCAAGAGAGCCCCTGAAAAACGTCAAACCGTATCAAAAATCATTTTGCCCGCGCTCGGTGTCTAGCCTACGCAAAAGTCTCTCTCGTGTACGTCTGGCATAAACAAGGCGGCATCTGCGAAAAGGGTATACTATACGCGCGCTCTCCCTCGGCATTGTGCGAGCGTGCGCGCGCGCTTGGCCCAGCGTCATTTCGTAATCCGCAGCTTACGCGCACGTAAACCCCCATCGATTACAGTTCATTACGGGACCGCGTACACAATACCACTTCCCCTCTCCCTCCTCCCCCCCTCCTCGTCTATCCGGGCTTTCGATTTTTCGCTCTCCCCCCGCGTGGCATCTCTACGCGGGGATAGGCCAAGTGCCGGAAACGTACGCCCTAAGCTTTGAGGCTTGATGGAGAATAGAGAGGGGAGTCGAGCAATCATAAAGGATCGCGCGCGACCACCGCGTGTTCGGCGGGGGAGAGGCTTTTGCAAGGGAGACTTCCTCGCGCGATGTAGCCCTTTGATACATGCGGATTTAGCGCTCGATTTTTACGCTCTTATCCGTGTTTAATTTTTTTTTTTCTATTCAATGGTTTCTATTATACATAGAATTTTTCGAGTTCGGTTCGTCAAAATGCTCAATTTACATTTTAAACTTTTAAATTGATTTCAAAGCAAAATTTATTTATATTATTACACAAATGTATTTTAAAAGCTATTAAATAGTGGTTTATGTTAAAATTCATATTTAACCGTAAATATTTGTTTTGTGTGTTGCAGGTAAGGAGAGAAATACGTTACAGAACCAGCCACGTGTAAATGGTATTCAAAATTCAATCGAATATTATATCCGAATAATAATGATATATCATTACACGCATTAAATTATTCATTTAACACATGAGATAATTCGAATCAAGCCGAAGAAGAAGCAAAAAAAAAGGAAGCGTAAAGAATGAAATAAGCATAATTGCTAATTAAAGCGATTAACACGAAATCCATCATAACCCGATCAACATCCCCGATTAACATGCCCAGAGCTCTCCTCGCGCTCTAGTAAGCAGCTTAATCGAATCAGGGAATATTTCCCAGGGAAAAGAGCAAAATTAATTTCGATATATACCGAATTCACTTTAACTGCTATGAAGGATTAGGCTCGCTCCGAGACGCCGGAAAGGACGAGGGCTCGTCTCGGGGAGAGAGCCGTGCCGAAACCCTTTTGCGCACACGCGCCCACGAATTTCAAATTCAATTCTATCCTTCGAGTGCGCGCCCCGGCGCGTATGGGCGCAGCAACCCTTTCTCGGCAGCGCGCGAGTGCCCTGGATTTCTTCTGACCAACGCGCGATCTGCCAGCTCTATATAGCCTACTGTTCAATTACGCCTCTAAACTTATTTCCGAGCACGATTTTCGCGGTCGACGGTGTTCGCTCGTTAGGATCATGCTCGCGCGTAATCGGCTCAATTTGACGCTTGTCTCTCGGGAGGGATTAAGCCGGATATATATTCGATGTCCCTAAGTAGAAAGGCTGATGCGTTTTGATTTGTGGACTTATCGGAAAATTAAGCGACAGTCTTGTCTTTTGATAATCTGTGTAAGAACCCCAATAAGTGCAATAACATTTTTCGAGCTCGAATAAAGACCAAAAATAAAACCGATACCGATGAAAACGTTTGACCAGCTATACCTAGAGAGCGTAACACCAAGAATTTCGTCGGATTTCCATGCGGCCAAAATAGAAGCGCATCCGTCGCGAAGAAAACGTGCGTGGCTGGGTGTTGGGGTGGGATAGCCAAAGCTCTCGTGTTCGGAGACGCAGGTAGAGTCGCGCCGAGCGACCGCACGTACAACGGCAAGATCGCGAGGGGAAAACGATTGATAGCGCGTGCCCTGCCTGGCGATGTCGACGTCGAGCGTCTTCTTCAGACTGCTACTGCCCTTACAACTAGACGCTACTATTGATATTATGGACGGAGCCCATGCGCGCGGCTTGCATCTTTCATGCCAGCGCTTTCGTGTAAGTGCACTCAGCTTTTGACTTATGGCTTTCAATATCGTTTCCAGCCGCTCTCCCCCTGTGGGAATATCGTTGGGCTACCTAAGGAGCTGCAATTTTCAGCCTCTGGCTGTGCGCGCGCCCGATGTTTTATGCTTTTCGCTTCTTCTTCTTCTTTTTCTCTCCCTCTCTCCCCTTCGGTTGCAAAGTGTTTGGGATAATGCGCTGCGTGATTTGTTTTGATCGTCGCTCTGATTGTTTCTCTGCCGAATGAAAAATAACAATTCCAACGATTTTGTTGTACTAAATTTAAAAAAAAAAGCAGCCGTTGACTCTCGTGAGTCACAAACACAAAATGCTCTCGCTAGCACGTCACAACCCGACCGCATTCGATTTTTTCCTTGTACACTTTGGCTTCTCCGGCTCTCCCTCGTCGTCTACGCACGGCCAAGAGCCTGCCAAGTGCACGTGCCCTTCCCAAGCCCCGAGCGTACATACGCGTCGGGCTGGCGGTGATTTGCGACACGCGAAAATAGAAAGGCAATTCCGGCCGCTCGTTACTCTTATTTGCGTGTCTCCTCGCTGCCTCTCCACCTCTTCCAGCTGGACTTTTGCCGTCAGACACGTAGGATGCATTCTTTCCGCTATCCCCGCTCGCGGCTTTTCTTTTTCTATCGGTTATTGCTCGGCTGTTCTACATTTAGCCTCTTTTCTTTTTCCTCCCTTTTTTGCCTTCGCGACGGTCTGTATATACAATTGGTAAATAAATTTCCAATCGACATCCTCAAGACTATCACTTTGAATATACAATGTAAAGTTTGCGCGGAACGAGAGCAAACATAATAGAATGAGCCGTGCTAATGGCTTGGCCAGTTGAAAGTCGAGGGAACATCTGTCCCCCTCCAACGAGACGCTAATGCACTTCACGAGGACGCTTGCAGTTCGCTCTCTTACACCCTCGCGACACATGTGTGGAGAGGGCGCGTGGAAAAAGTGCGGGCAGGAGGGTGTATGGAGCCCGATTGGCGCTCGAACGAGCCGCCTGGCAAATTTAATAATTCGAATGTATCGGATATCGATCGATAATAAAAGACTCGGCGTAGCGGCTAAGTGCACTTTACTCGCTGCTTGACTGCCTGCAAATTAATCGGACGAGATCCTTGTCGTTCTGGATCATTGCTTTATTATGAACTGTGATGGATGCTGTCGGCAACATCAATCGCTCATCATGAATGAAGGAATCAGTATTTTTGAAGAAATGAACAAGGAAATTGGAAAAGTAAGCGTTTAAATTTTAAAACGGCTCGGGTAGAAGAATTTTGTATTCTACCCGCTATACGCTGAATTTGCGCCGGAATTAAAGCTTAATCTAAATTACCAGATGAAAAGTGCATCTCGTTTTGGCGCGGCTACTTTTCTTTCGACCTAAATGAAATAGCGACTTACGCGAAAAGCTCCTTCGGCATAAAGTTATTAAAAATCCAGGCCGGCCGGCGATTCAGCAGAAACAAGCCTTGATGAAATGCAAATAATTTTTCCTAAAGCTCCCAGCAAACGACTTAATAAATTCCATTTTCCGCTCGTTATATTGCGAGGGAAGAAAAAAAAACGAAAGGCCGCCAAGCGCAGCCAGAAAAGAAATCAGCTTCCTTTTCAGCAAATACAACGAGCCGCGTGCGAAAAACGAAAGAAAAAAATAGATATCGTAGCCAGTCAAGATGGAACTGCAAAAGCCAAGCGCTCGAAAAGATGGCGGAAACGAGAAAATAAAAAAGACGAAGAGAAGGGAGAGTAGAGAGAATACAAAAAAAAGCAGGCGAATGCGCTACGTATACCGAAAAAGTAATTACGCACTCCTGACGTTTAATTCATTACAAAGAATCACTTAGGAGAGAGGGAACTCGGAGAGAGACCGGCACTTCGTGAAACCTCCCGCTCCATCTGTCACGCGTCCGGAAAAAAGGGTGTACACTCTCTGTTTCTCTTCTATGTTTTTTTTCGCTTTTTTTGCGCCGTCGACAGGCAGAAGAGAGAGAGAGAGAGAGAGAGAGAGAGAGAGAGAGAGAGAGAGGGCCGGGCAGCTCGATGCACGAGAGCGAGCGCCACAGTGGCGGCCGCTTTGATTCGACGAAATTAAAATTTAACCCGGCCGCGCAAAGTACGAATACTTGGCCGGCGATGCAACCCCATATACCGTAAAATCATTCGGATGTCTCCATGGGCGCCCGATGAAATATTTAATGCCGGAACGTGAATCGTAAAACGAGGTGAGTGCTCCTCTTTTTTTAGAGAGAGAAGCGGCAAAATATAGGGCTGCGCGTAGCTCGGCTTTTTTCAAGGGAGATCTTTTTATAATACCTGACCATGGATTTTTTTAATCTTTTATACGAGCGACTGTACGTCGGTGAGATTAAAAAAGATCGCGTATTTCCTCCACTCTAATGAAGATGGCTTTGCCGTTCTAATACGAGTACTGATGAAATTTATTAAAAGCTAAAACCGAGCGAGATGTGCATAATCCAATTGCATATAAAGGCGCATCGCAGGCAGACAGGCGTTGCTTCAGAAGCAAATGCTAGGAAGCTGCTGGGGAAGCATGCAGACTCGGCCGACGCGTGTACTTGTCACCTGCAATGTTCGTCGGTAGCACGGGGGAGTACGAATTTTCGGCAACTACCCGAGAATCTCGACCCTCCTTTCGCTCGAAGCCCAGCATCAAACCCACTCCATATACGCTCCCTCCTCCCAGCCTCCTGACCGTTCTTCCTCTTGCCTAAGATTGACCGTTGGCAAAGCCTTCGTCTACGGAGTTTGGAAGACTCACCGGGGCTTGTGGTGACTCCACGGGGACAAGAGCATTAGGCAATGAGTTTACAGTTTACTAAGACTTATTGGACTGCTTTCCCTCTCTACTTTGCTGATAAGAGAAGAGCATGCAAAAACTGTCTTTGATATATATTTCAATACAACTCCAAGTGAGTAAGCTGAGCATTTTTTAATTGTATATTATTAATTATTATTGATGATAAGTAAAATGTAAAGCTGCTGAAATTAGCGTTACTAGTCACTTAAAGTTAAAAAAATAAGAGCAACGCAGAGGTGCGTCGAGAGCGAGTGCTCAGCAAGCAAACACATTTAAGCACGCCAGGGTTCAAGTCCACTGGGCTGAAATCCTTGCGGAGCGGATAAGGAAAGCCAGAACGCACACGTGGACCCCGATAAAGTTCGGGGACGGAGGTGAGCCTCCATCCCCTGTCTCTTCCGTTCTCTTGCCGGTGCGTCTTTCCTCGACCGCGAACAATGAAAGTTTGGCTCTGGGGAACGGTGTATCCGTCGATGCGCCGTTAGCGGCTTCCTGAATGGATAGCCGTCGAGTGCGCCGTCGAGAGAAGCTCGAGAGCAAGGAGCGGACAACTTTTAATTGCCCGGACTGTCGATGACTTTTGCGGTCGAGGCCGCAAAGCTGCGGGCCCAGATTCTCCTAGGCTCCTGCTGCTGCTGCTGCTGCGCCACTCCGCCAGGATTTGCAAGATGGATTCGGCTCTTACGCTTCGATGGCTTATCCTAGACAATACACTAACGCGCTGGATTTCGACGTACTGAGGTTCACTGGCTTTGGAGATATTTTTTTACGCAATTGTTGAACGATGATCACTAAGAAAGAAAATAACATACAGAATTGCACAAAAGGCAATCTGCATTTTTACTATTTAAACTAGCAAAGAAGTTTGTAATTTCCAGTTGGCAAAGTCAGAAGCAGAGCGAATCATAATTACAAAGCTAAGCAGAACACGCGCGAAAGCCACAACCCAGCGTTTATTTCCGTATATAGCGCGACGTGTTAGGCAGCAGCAGAGGAGTAGAGTAGGGGGAACGGGTGAAGATACGTGGCGCACGACATCTCCCAACACGCAGCGTGTGTTTCTGACGTGCGCGCGCCTCTGCATGCGCATACGCAAATAAGCGCTCGCTCGCCTCGCGTTGTGTCCGCTTTGCCGAAGGTTAGAGAGAGAGAGTGTCGTTTGGACAGACGCGCGCGGACGCTGCTCTTGCGGCCTCGACCCCGACGTTGAAACAATTAGGGAAAGGCCAAAGGCGTGCTAATTCGCGAACGTTTGTTCGCGCGGACGCTATACAGACCCACGTGCGCCACTATACCTCGAGAGGATTAATCAAGCGCTACGCAAGAGAGAGAGAGAGAGATTTATTCTCTCGAAAGGCCTGTTTGCAAGCTCCCAAGAGTTATTTGCGCGCCGATGTTTTGGACCGATCCCTCTCCCCCTTCCCACTCTTTTCCCGCTTCCTACCTTTCGCTCTAGAGGACCGTACGCGCCCACGTGCTGACGATTAATGAATTATTTATAAATACTCGCGCGGCGTTTGCTTACCTCTGACGCGAGGGTATTTAGAATTGGATTTTATTGATTTGTGAATTTTCTAAAAGTTGGAATTATGTATTTTTACAAAAAAATTCACTAATTGATTGAATTTTTAAAACTTCAACTTGTTTTTTATTTTATCTGCGCGCGGCTGAAAAAAAATTTTTTATCTTCCTGAAAAAGTAATCAATTTTTTTTCTGATTAATGAGTGCTAAACCTCTTATCAACAACATAGAATGAAGTTGCGATAAAACTTTATAAGCTTCTTATATAATAGAATCTTGAATAATTTTTTTTTATTATAAAATAAAATTTATAAATTATTGTACGCAGTAAATAATTTGGTTATTAAAATTTAAAAAATGTAATTCAAAAATAAAAGCCAACGTAATCTTAAAGACATGCACATAATTTGTTTAATAAAAAAAAATTATTTTACAATAATATTAAATAAAATAAAATAATTATAAAGTAATAAATATAAAATAATAAATATAAACTGTTTACAAAAAAAAAAAAATATTAGCAGAGCGTGGTTTCGATCCACGGACCTCTGGGTTATGGGCCCAGCACGCTTCCACTGCGCCACTCTGCTCTTGGTGGCTCAGCTCCTAGATGTCTGTCAGCTTGTGACGATATATATCTGATGATGCTATACTTGATTCAAATCAAATATTTAACATTTGATATTTTTTAGTTAAAATAAATACTTCGTATTTTATTAAACCAAATTTTATAACTAATGTTTAAATATTTTTCCCCACAAAAAGTCTCACAAATTAAATAAACATCGAATTTAATGCTGTACGCATTAAATAATCAATGTTTATAAAGAGTGTTATTTAATAAGATATTTAATAAAATTAATAAAATATTTAATAATGTTCATTTATTAAATATTTTATTAATTCTTTTATTATTATCATCGACGATGATAAGCCACCAAAAACGAACAAGTATAAAAAATTGTGTGCAAAATTGTCTTAGACCAGTTAAGTCACGTAGACACCGTCGCGCAGTCTCAACGTAATGACATTTTCCCCGCTGACAGTCCGGCGTACTTAGAGTTCTGTCTTCTATTAAAGTCTTGTCTTGTACATCAAAGTTTAGAAGACGTAACGAAGATGTCCAAATTAGTTGTAAACCTGTCTAGGACAGCAGTACAGCCAAGATGATCGGGAAATACATTGGCTTAGAGTGAGAGAAAAAATACAACGAGAACAATAAAAATGGATATTGTTAAAGTTTTTCAATTAATTAGACAATTAATTATTTCAAAATTGTTTGCTTTTAAAAGTTTTGTTAATATTTAACTTTTAACATTTCTAACGTAATGTTTAAAAGAAGTAAGAAATTGATTTTTTTTAATCCTAAATAATTAAATAGTCCTATTTCTGAACTCATTTAATAAAACGTTATAATATAAATCTCGTAAACGATCTAAATTGCGCCCTTAAAGGGTACATTTAGTCTGGTTACATTAAAGAGTCCATTAAGGTGTCAAGTACCTCAAGAATTTCCTGAATAAAATTTATTCATAGAAATTTTTATAAAACTGTACCAAAATAATTTAAAAATTACCAAAGTACATTAAAAAAATTCCTTAACTTTCCTTTGTCATTGAACCATTCGAGAACGACTCTTTCTCGAGCCGTTGTTTATCAGACTCTCGACATAACGTCTGGCTCTTTAAAAATTCTTTTATTCACCGCTATTTACCCACACGTATTTGTAGAAAATAACCTTCTAAGTACTTGGCTCCGCCGTTAAAGATTTTAGTCCCACTTATATAAAAAGAGAGCCAAGTTTCTCCGCGACCGTAACAATTTGTTACGGCTCGTCGTTAGCCGATCGTTTGCATTTTTTTTCTTTTACTCCTCGACAAATGCCATTCTTAGGCACTCCAGCATTCAATGTTCGGCCCTTTTAAACTTGCACTTTTTACCGTCTATCCCTTGATGTTCCCCTTAAGTCTTCAAACAGTTTTAAAGCGCGCTTGCAAAAGTTATAGCTTTTAGTTCTGTTACAAGGACATTTCGGACCTTCAATGGACTACCAGAAGTTTATTTCGCTATAAATGCAGACGTCTGTTTTCCACAAATAATTAATTTTCCATAAAACCATATATCAGCGGAGCAAAAATCGCGAAATTTTTTTAACCCACATTGTTACTAATAGCTCGCACGCAGAATTTATCCGTTCGATTTCGAATCAAATCCCCAATCACTATACAAACGGAAAGTTTCCGCGCGTACCACGCGGCAGCTTGTTTTTTACGAATGCAAACTCAATTTCGCGCGTCCAGTGCCGGGCAAAACAAACCGAAAATCCTTTTTGCTCGCGTCTCAATGCCAGCTGCACCTCGCGCTCGCATTTAAATGACAACAATGACTCGGGCTCTTTCTCAAATCCCCACACTTTTATTTTCTTTCTCTCTCTCTCTCTCTCTCCGTTCCGAGAATGAACCGTTGCTACGGCGATCGTAGTTAGTCGCTTTAATCATCGTTGGTCAGGGAGAGAGAAAAAAAAGGAAGAGAGAGAAAAAAAGGCGAAGCTGCTTTTCCTCTAAATGCGCCCATTCAATCGGGCTTTCCCCGATCGAGCAGACGAATGAGTCCTTCTGTGCGCGCTGATTCCGTCGATCGCTGCGGGTAAAATTCAATGGCAGGATGAGAGAGGACAGAGGAGCTGTTGATTGAAGCTCCCAATGCTTTGAAGAATTTTGTCCATTTAATTAGTACTTTTGAGTCACCCTCCCCCCGTGACGCTTTTTACACCTTCGAAAATTATATAAACAAAGGTAAAATTTGATCCTTCAAAAAAGTTAAACGCACAATTACAAAATTTTATCAAACGCTTGGAAAAACTTTCCCAGAATCCAGCAACAACACATACCAAGAGTTTTCGTTTTCAGTTGCTAATCCACGGCCAAGGTAGGGGGGCTGTTCGCGTACAACGCTTGCATAAACACATGCACGAGACTAGACCGCCGAGTGGAACAGACGGCAACGGTGGCGGGGGGGAGGGGAAGTACCGAACGAGCAGCGCACGTGTTGGGGCTACTCGTCCATTTCGAAAACACGCGGCATTTTCGCCGGCTATCCTCTCTCCCGTGCCCGCTTTTACGACTATGGAAGGGAAGGGGATGAGGGTGCCAGTCGGCATAGGGCAGGGGCATTTGCCACCGATGCTGCTGCTGCTACTGTCGCGTGTATTGCTCCCCCGGTCCGCTTGCGGGAAAAGCGCGCCGAGGTATATTGCCACGGAGTGCGGCCAACGTTATTATCGTAGGCGCGTGTAATGTCCCCTTTTGCTTTTCGACGCTTTCTCGGCTTTCTCTCGCTCTCCCTCTCGGCCAATGGTATACTCGTGCGCGCTTGCACCCATTTACGATTTTGGGTGCTCGCCAGGACGGAACTTATTGGATATGAGCAAAGGAAGGGGACGGCGCATAATTTGCTTGACTATCGTTTGCAACCACTTATGCTGGACCTGGACTTCCGCTGAAAAATCTTGGCTCATTAAGATGTCTAATCATTGAATCGATTTTTACAAATACTATTATACAAAGAGAAATAAAGTCAGCGACGCTTACGCGCTTTACAATAAATTCCGCAACTCGTTTAACAGCGATATCTCTCGGCTCGCAATCGGAAATTCCAGTCTTTTGGGAAATTCAAGCTCGTCGAGTGGACGCGTACGAGGGACAAACTTGCCGGTGGTGACGAGTACCAGGACAGGAGTGTACAAACGCGAGCTTTTTAACGCCAAAGGTAAATTTCGCGCTGCTGTTGGCGATGTTGACGAGGGCCCTTATGTCTCTCTCGACGCGCATAACTCACTGTATCCCGATATGTATCGCACACACGAGAGCTTACCGAAACCCTGTGATTCCAGGCTCACTTCGTTACGAGCTTTTTGACATTGCAAGCTCAACATATTATCGCAGTGTACAGTTCAATGTTAATGAGCAGAGAATCTCGCACAACGAGCATTGTCAACTGTTGCCTTTTACAAAGCTTAACGATATAGCGCGCAAAATGAAAACGATTAGATTAGGGAGAGAAAGAGAGAGTGAGCGATATAGGAGGCCGCTCGAAATTCCTGCTTGATTTTCCGACTGGATATTAAGTGCCAAGCTGGTAACGCAGCTTTCGTATACAAGCAACTCCTCCAGCTGGGCCGCTGTTGCTGCTGTAATGGAAACTGTTAATCTCGCCTAAAGTTTCGGCTCGCCAGCAACCGAGTGCAGATCGTTAGTGCAGAGTAACGGAAGTAATTATTGGCCGCTTCGCTTTGCGCGTCACGTCGAGAGCCTCTGGCCAAGTTTGACCTGCTGCAAGTGAAGCTTCCACACTAGATCACGATTAATATTTCCCGAGGATTAATATATTACCAAGCGGACGAAAACCCCGAGGACTCTTGATATATATTTACCGTATACGGAAAGCTCGTTGCCCGAGTCGTTATATTTTTCTTGCTTATTCATCAAGCTTAGTGAAAGTTTGAATCTTGTAATTCGTCCGACATCGAAACTTTGGCTAGACACGGCTAGGCAGTCTCAATTAGGCGTCATTAAAAAGTAATCGGGACCGAAAGACTTGTTCAAGGCGCGGATTTCCCGGGGGCGCGGGAAAACTCGGCTCTGCCCTCCCCCCCCCCCACGCGCTTTCTCTATGCCTGGTAATTATATACTTTGCCTACAATACATCGAAGTTGGCAAGAGAGAAAGTGGATGGAGGAAGCTTCTGGGAAAGCTTTATGAAATACAGACAGCCTCGCCAGGGCTGCAAAGGGCTGCTCCTTCTATATAACGCCACTGCCTGCGGTTTTAACATCTCAAATTTCAGTTATGCCCCCCCCCCCCTACTACGCCCAAGGCTAATCTTAACGTCGAGAGCTGTGGGCTAAGCACAAAGCCAAAGAGTTCGATTTATTTTTTTCGACGAAGAAAGCCAAGTAAAGTCGGCTTTATCGATTTCATACGCTGGGCTTAGGCTATATCGATCTCTTGAATTTCGGATCTTTTGCTTTGCTCATTAAATTAAAGAATACGTAACGCAGTTCTTTAATTTAATGAAAAAAAAAATTTTTTTTGGAACACAGCGCGAGTTTGAATGAAATGAGCGAAAAACGCCGAAGAAACGAGTAAAAGTCCAGACGTCGTCTGGAATCGCTGATAAAACCTCCGAGTTATATTCGCAAGTCGAACGGCATAATAAGCCGAGCGAGCTTTTATGAAAGCACCGTCGAATCCAGCAATCCAATTACCATCTATCAAGCCCGCTCCCATCCGACCTGCCGCCTCCCTCCCTCCAATCCTCCGGAAAATAGAATAGTTACTTCATATAAGCATCCCGTATTTTCGCTCCCACAATAAGAAGCCCTGCCCCCTCTACTCCGGCCCAGCTGGAAACGCTTTTTCCGGGATTCCGTCTTGGCGGTAGATCGGCTGACTCTGCGCCCTGGAGTCAAGGGGCTATGTATGCGGGGAAACAGGGGAGGGGGCCAGGAGCACGCCGAGCTTTTCACGCTCCATTTTTATTAAACGTCCTTGCGCGAGCGCTGGCGAGAAAAGGGAAACCCGAGCGCTGGCTGTGTGGAGGCCCCTCCCCTCTCTTCAGCGCGCTTCAACCCTTTGAGGCGCTGCGCGATATTTGAATTTTCAGCACAGCACGTGAACCGCCAACCAGCCCTCCTCCACCGAGCTTTTGCCGTTTTTTCTTTTGCTTTTTTTTGTGCTACTTCGCCTTTGCAATACCGGTTAGATCGATTTCTATATCTGGATTGGAAAAGACTACGTGCACAGATGGATTGCTTTGTTATGCAAGTGTGTAGGTTCGCCCATAGTTCGCAGTAGTTTAAACCTTTTGTTTATTTTTTATTTATATTGTATTTTTTTCAAATTCTCTCGTATGAGTTCCATATCTTTTCTAATGCAATGAAAAATAAAACTTGAGATGCTTATCGAACCATCGTCGCTCTATATAACGGAAAATATTTCCCGGGTAACGCAGAGCAGGCGCAGGCAATTTAATTAAAAATCCAAGGTAAAAACAAAATTTCGAGCGTCACTCAGCCGACCACATCTAAGGCCCGAGCTTAAAGCCCTCGGCGCAGCAGTGATCTCGCTCCTGCTGATTTTCTTCTCCCTCCCAAGCCGGCTGCCGCACTTTCGTCCTCATACCGCTCGGTCGCCTTTTCTTCACCACGACGATATTAGAGCTTTACCCTCTGGCTTCGCTTCGCTCCCAGGCTCTCCCTCATTACTCCGGCAACGCGGTAATGGGCCAGCCGGCATTTTCGGCTCCTCTTTCTCCCTCCCTCCCTCCCTCTCTCTCTTGCCGATATGGATTTAGTGGCGTTTTATGCAAACGCGAAATTCTCGCGTGTATAGCTTTCTTTCTTCTTTTTTTTTTTTACAAGCACACTCCACTCTACACTCCCTAAAGCTCGGCTGGGCTGGAGTTAGCCGAAGAATAATATCGACTGACGCAAGAGCTTAAATTTCTTCTTCGCTCTCGCAGGGATAAGTATGGCTCATCGGTTTAAGGGTATTGAGTTTCATTGCGTACTCCGGCTTAATCCGATAGGAAAATTCTTCGGCAAACTTCTCTCTCTTTCTTTCTCTCTGTAGGGTCGACTGCCACTTGCTCTTCCCTTTTCTTTATCCTGCAAGGCTGTTTCATGCGCCGGAGTAATTTGAAAATGATGAGTCGTACGCCTTCGTGGTTTTTACTCGGGGCAATACTTCGAAACGCGATACAGACCTTAAGAAAAACATCCGTCTTTTTTGCTAACGCCCAGGAAAAGCCCGTTCCACCTCGTTCCAACTGCAACATCAATTTTCGCCCGAGTAATGATATTTTCCGAAACACATCAAGCTCCTACGCTCCCCCCATCTCATCTACGTCATTGAACTTTCCCGACGGGGCACATTAGCGAGGCTCGTCATCACACGCTGCGGAGAAGAAAAAGTCGTCTGGCTAAACAGCCATTAGCCGAACTTTGGCCTTGGCCCCTTCGTGCAGCCAACCTCTCTGCCTCTTCCTTACCCTATCGCGCGCACACACACCCACATACACCTGACCATCTCTCGTCTACTATACGCGGGACTCTTAATTACACCCCCTGAGTAAAGTAGATTTTTCCAGCCCCAATTTTTTTCTCCGGCCTTAGAGCCAGTCCTTATAATTCACATTTAACAAGTAAACAGAGCAGGAATTTGCGCTTTCCCCCCTCGCGGCGTGCGAGCTTGCATAAATCAAAGCAACAAGGCTCAAGGTGTCCCCCGGACCCGCCGCCGCGGATTATCACGAACGAAACGCAGAGACAATGCGGGATTTCGCGGGTATGATTAATTCCGGCCGAGCCGAGAACCCTTGAGGCCATTTTTACCTCGCTTGGACCGTGCCAGCTGGAAGGCTATAAGCTCACTGTTGACGGTCAAATGCGTGCAGGCCAGGTTAATTTATTAATAGCCTCTGCTCTCCTGCCTACGCGTGACTATTAATTATTCGTTATTATGTGGATTTTACGGGGGATATGGCTGCTGGGGAACTAAGGTAGCTTCGAAAGGGCCTATGTGCGCCGCAGGTTAACGAGAGGCTACACAACGGTGGAAGAGTGACGTTGGCTTTTATTGCAAGGGATGCTTTGTAAATATTAATTTTAATTACCAGCTTGAAAATTCACCGGGACGTTACTTCAAACATCACTCGAATGTTATATGCTCTCATGCAAATTCTAAATTTTGTTTAAAGCACGTTGTACGTTCTAACCGAAACAACGAAGAGAGCAGCCTAAAGCTCATTATTTCGCTAACTCCATGGTATTCTCGTCGACGTTTACACAATTTGGTCTATGATAACAATACGTATTTATTAACAGCATCAAAGACTAAATGCGGAGAAAAGGCGAGAGAGAGAAAGAGATATAGAGATCACGTGGAAGTGTGAGAGTCTGAAATTGAGACTAGATAGACACAATAAAATCATCCGTGTGTGAATTCGCGCGAGGCCACAATGGGTATTCCAGCTAAAAGGCGCGAAGCTTGCAGGAAACGCGAGAGATAATTTGACGAAGGGCGAATTTGCGTGTGAACAAAGGGATGACAAAGCTTTTGTCATTGAATCCAGTTTTATTTAATCTCGCGTTTGGGCTGTCGTTTGGATATTGTAGCTTGACGAGAGATGAGGAGGGATTTGGGATATCAAAAATTTGTTATTTGATCTTTGATGCCTGTGAAAAGGGAGCTTCTTGTCACAAGGTTATTAGGTTATCATTTCGATGTATATTTTTATGGATATAATGCATTCGTTTACGAGTAATTATTTAAAATGAACATAGGTTTAGTAAATCATTTAAAATTGATTCAAATTTCTTTTGTTTCAGCAACTGGCGTCGTCGAAGATGTCGAAGACCTGGATCCAAGTGTTCAAGACTACACCGACGAGGATGACAGTGACGTGTTCGAGGCCAATTCTAATGGGTAAGTAATATTCTATTTTACTTTTACATCATATAATTCTATTAAAACTGCTTTAAAAGCAGAAAAACAATAGCCATTTAAAACTGTCATCTCGATATCTTGAAAGCTCAATATTTTTCAAACGAAACCCAGTCGTTCTTCATTTCTATTCATCGCTTTAATAATCCGAGTCCTGCATAAACGTGTCGCATTACGCTTAAGCCAACAAGAGATCCATTCTCGCGAGGAAAAGGGAAAAAGCCGCGGAAGAGCAGTTCGGAAAACGTCGGGGCAATTAAAGTGCCTAATGAACGTTTTGTCCGTAGGGCGATCGTTGCCATCCATGGAGGCCCCCTCTCCACAAATGCGCCGTCGGCAGGTAGGAGCTTTCGAGGACTCGCGAAATGAAATTTGCCTCAATTTACTCGCTCCACTCCTCTCGGCCCGTCACTTTCTTCCTCTTCTTCGTCTCCTTCTTTTCTTTTTCCCTTTAAAACGTGGCCGCTTTTCCTTTCCTTCCTTCTTCGAGCTTTCAAAAGAAACACGCCCTAGCCTGATACTTTGGGGCCAATTGAAAGACGGGCAGAGAGAGAGAGAGTTTAAAAAAGGGAAAAGAAGGCCCCTGCTAAAGCAATGCAATTACCGCGCGGTTAGCTCTTCTTTTTACTGTGTGCTCTACCCTCCGTACTATTACCATTTAATTTGCCTAGACCAAGCTAGTGCTTTTTAAATATAACATTATTATATCAGTGCAAATAAATGGAGGGAAAGCGTATAGATAAGCGCTTGTAACGAAGAAGCAGCTGGCCAGAGCAGAGACGAGGATCCGAATGACCAGAAGCTTCCCCTGCAGGCAGATGAAAGAGCGAGGATCCTCTTTGAGGGCACGCACGAATAGGACTCGTACGCAAAGGGGGGGGGGAGAAGGAGGGAAGAGCGGAGGATTTGCCCGTCGGTGGGAGGGTAGGGAGCGACGTCTCCTCGACGCCGAGGGACAATTAGTTTATTCAGGAATCCGAGAGGTTAGCTGCGGACGAAGGGGAGCCCGGATATCGAATATTGGCGCGTCGCTCGCCGAGATATTCAAATTGACGCGCGCGCCCCCCGCTCCCTCCCAGCCTCCTCGTCCATCCCCCCCTTACTCTCTCCTTCTCTACGTCGTGCGATAGACACACGCACACAGTTGCATAGCGCCAATAAAGCTCACGCCGCCTGTCATATCTCCGTGGCGACGCATTTTACGGATTCCGGAAAATTAAAGAGCTGCCCACCTCTACCCCCGGGTCCCTGTAGAGTTTCGGCATTCCAGCGACGTCAGCTACCACATCGACCTGTGCGGCCTCCGTGTTAAAGTTCGGATTTCTTAACGTAGAACGTAGTTCCGAAGACGAGGAGGAGGAGAGGATGCAGAGGGGATGGGTCTCCCGCTTTATTTTCGAGATGCCGAGAGCCTACGTTCCTTGACTTTTTTTTTATCAGCGAATTTAAGGAAGACCCGCATTCCTCCGGGACTCGTGTGCCCGCGTACGGCGGCCAATATCTTTGCTTTTTGACATCCGGCTGCAATTTTAATAAAATATTCAAGGAAAATTCGTCGATTTCAATTCGTCTTCTCGGCATAAATGTTGCTTCTTCGTTTATTTTTTTGTTTAATTCTCGCTCTCGATCGAGAGCAACTGGTATTTTCCTTGTATATATCGCTCGGCATTTAATCGACAAAAATACAGCGGATCGCGCAGTGTTCGGGAAAATAAATTTAATCCGTGCAGATCTGTAACAACCCCGGCACACGCCGATAAAGCTCCACCCCTCGTGCGTATACAGAGTCCGTACTCGATATAGCACGGACAAAATTCAGCGGGTCAGGGAAAAAAGCTGCACGAGGCAGCTTGGAATAAATATACCGCGTACGGGAGAGGGGCGTTCGAAAGATTGCCGCGGGGCTTAATAAGAAAGCGCCGTGATTGGTCGATTCGAAAGCTAATAATGCCACTTCCCGCGAGCGCATCGAGCAGAGATGCTTGCTTATCTCCGACGTTTTTTCCATGAGCCCCGGCTCTTTAACGTGCGGGCATTTATTTCTCTTTGTTCCTTATCCCCCCCTCTACCCCTAGCGCAGAACTCGCTTTCGTTTTCTCATTTTGCTGTAGTTTCATCAACTTTCTATTTTTGTTTTTTTCGTTCGTTTGTTTTTCTTTTGTGGCTTTTATATTACGATTTCATAGTCTGAACGGTTGTTTTCTTAATCTGCTTGATTTCATTTCGTTCTTGGTTGTTTCGTCGAATCGAGTTTTAATTCTGATTCTCAAATGAGCATTTCAATTTTTTAAAGTATACAGTCTGTAGATGACGAGCTCGAGTGAAATTGAAATGTTAATATTTAAAACGTTGTTTTCCGCGGTTAAAACGTTTGACCTCGGGTTTAAATAAAATCAGAGTAAATAATATGAACATTTTTTTTTTCTCTAGCAATCAGTACGCCGTTCTAGTATTCAAGATTATTCATATTTAAAATCCCAATCTCAAAATGAATGCTATTTTGAGACGCGCACACATTTGCATGCATTTAAATGGAACGTCTTCGCCACCCTTTCCCCACTGGAAATTTTGCTTATTCTTTTATAAGCTCTCTCACTCGACTTTTTTCCCAAGTACGCTTTCACGAGACTACGCGGTCACCCGATTGTACCCTCTATACCACTTTCATTATTATCTTACTTCTCTTCCCCTTTCTTTCTAATTCAGAGCCGGTCCAAGAGTCGTAACCATCGCCCGGTCACACGATTAAAATTGAATTTTTTTTTCGCAAAAGTAAGATTGCTAAAGTAAAATAATTTACACACGGACCGAAGAAAAAAAGTGACTAAAAAAAGTTGAATTTATATCGAGATTATCTGTAAGAAGAAAGCGATAAAAATTAAAAAATTTGACAATTCCTCCAATTTCCAATATCACCTCTCTTCCTCAAGCAAATATTTAAGCTTCTTATCATGAGGCACCAATTCTCAAGTGAAAATCCTCCTTCATAAATTACTCCCAAATCCTTTGCAATAAATCAAGACATTAATACAGGCGAAGATAGAGAAAGAAAAAAAAATTAATCGAACAATCGCCTCTACGAAAGTTCGCGGGTGCTAAAGCGTAGGCTGCACCGGGGCAGCTTTGAAATTCGATAACGCGCAAGCCCTCCCTTATTCTCGTTCTCGCAAAACCCATTACTGCACGTCAAAGCCCGTCATAATAATTCGCGTCAAACGGCGCAGGCGCGTGTGTGCGTGCGTATGTGTCTAGGTGGCGTCACCTCAGAATTGAAAATCATGTGCTGGCGTGTTGCTTGTTCATCCTCACTCCACCTCTCTCGCTTTCCTCCCTCTACTGTGTTGTTGTACCACCAGCGTTGTCGTCGTCCCTGTTGTCGTAGTCATTACCGCGGCGCGTCGTTTGTGCGCGACGCATCGGCCTCTCTCTTTCTCTCTCTCTCTCTCTCTCTCTCTCTCTCTCTCTCTCTTTCACTCTGTTACTGTAGATACACTCGGGCATTAAACTCGTTAACGACTAATCATTTTCAGCAAAATTATTAATTTCGTAAACCAACGGCGCGGCAGCGCGATATATTCTGATATTGTTGTTATTATTATAGCTATACGTTATATTTCAATGAAACTCGGTAAATATTGATAGGATTATTAAGCAGAGCGTTGCTTGTGAAATACTCGATTTTAATTGATAATTATTCATCCTCGTTGTGCGTAACGAAACGGAGAATTTACGTTTTTAATTTGTCCGTTGTATATTAAAATTTGTAATTTCCCGCCCTTACGCCTAGGTATACACATAAAGTATCGCAATCAATCATAAAGTTAATGCAAACAGTTCGAATTCCCCGTGAAAACTCAGTCTTGCTCTTGTGCATACAGAGGTCGAAACTCGAGCAAGTAGTGCTTCGCAATTTCATGAAAATCGAACCGATCAGCTCTCGAGAGCGCGCAGTAGTATCGATCGGGGCTCGCACAAAGCGGCCAATATCGCGACAAAACGCGAGAGCAGCGCCAAAGAAAAGCGCGCATAAATAAAGCCACGTAGGAAATACGAACGGAGAGGGGAGAAAGGAGACAAAGGGAGCTAGATGGTATGGCTCCAGAGAAAGACGGAGAGAGAGGGCGAGAGGTGTGCATGCAAGAGCTTCGATTTCTCGGAGAGCCCCCGTCTGCAGTAGCTACATTATTCGCAAGCTCGCGTACATTTGGCCTGCCATTAATATTGATGGCCTCGCGCGGAGAGACATCGCCGGCTGCCGTATGACTCCACGTCGGCTGTACCTGTGCCAACGTAGTCCGACGTCGACGACGACTCCCCGAGATATTTGCGCACTCGCGGTGAAGCTCGCTCGAGCGTTGCCCTACTTCGCCGAAGCTTTAAGCTCGGCCAGCTTAAAGCGGAAACTTCGCTCCAAGAAAATAAATCGCGCGGCCCCACCAAACTCTACTCCCCGCCCCCTTACCCTCTCTCTACCTTCCTTTCGTCTTATCCTTCCCTCTGGGAATTGCTTTGTTCTCGGAATTTCGACTTTGAAATGGAAAAAATTTGTGCTGGTTTTATTGGCCAGCCGGGTAGGAGGTCTCCTCTCTGTTGGTGGGTCTCGTGTTTTCGAGAAAGCCCGAGGAGAAAAAGCTGCTGGACGCTGTGGGAATTGGAGTATTAAAAGTTTGTTTGTAAAGTCGTTTTCGGCCGGCTCCTGTCAAATTTATTAAATATGCAAGTCCATTAGCGAGTGCCGTTTGCCTACGCGTGTATGTAAAGAATTGAAGCCCGTATTTTCGACTAACAAAAATATACACTTTCTAAAAGTTTTCGAAAGCATTATTAAATTTTCAGAAAGATCCTTTTCCTCTGCTATTCACGTTGTCCGAGGGCAAAAAGTTTTGACTTTTGTTATTTTTATTTTCTTTCTAATTGCGTATCTCTGTGTTTCAAAATATTACACGTATGCGTATACTTTTTTTTTCTTTCCATACCAATATTTTATATTCAAGATAAATATATCAACATAAATTCAAACTACAAACTTTGCCGCGTGAAAAACACTCTTACCGAGGCGTAAAATATCGTAACCCATAGGATCCCTAGCGAAAAAGGAAGAAAAAGAATCAGCAAAGACAGAAAACACTACTGAAAGGCCGATTACGCGTCCTCTCCCTTTACCGAGATAAAGAAAGCACCGACACACGTGCCTTACCGCAACTTCTTAAATATTTCAAACAGAACGGGGACAAAAGTGCTGGCTCACGCACGGCAAAGATAAAAGTATAACCCACACTTTCCTTTCCATCCTCCTTGCTCTCACTCAAAAAAAAAGCCACTTCGAAGGTGGACTCGGGGCGTTGAAATACATTATTTATGGGGCGAAAACTCGTAAAAGCGGTCTTTTTTTCTCTCTACTTTTCGCGACGAGAGCCTAGAGCGATTAGGACACCTCGACAAGGTCCTCGACAAATTCGTGTCAGTCTTGGAGAGACTGAACACTTTGCCTCCGGTCAATTATCGCTATTGTCTCTGTCTCTTGGCAGGGAGCTTACTTATGCATATTGTCACGAGCGATCTCAGAGTAAAGGCCCCGCTGTGGATGACGAGGGTCATTAAGAATTTAACCTCGGAGCTTTCTGCTGATTACGAGAGTTTCCCAAGGCCCAGATGCGCGCGATGCTATTCCTCTAATCTCCGGGCAATTTTAAAATTTGACTTTCAAGCGTGATATGCGAATCCAGCAAGTTTTTCGACGTTGAATATACGGATGCGAGAGAAACCACCAAAGTATCGGGATCGAAGCCGGCTGAAAATGCAGGGACAAGCCATCGGGGCGGAATCTGTTTATTCGGTAATTCAAGACGCCCGGGTATAAGACGCAGGCGACATCTTAATCGCGCCGGAGGAGCCGAGGCGTTTCCGCACTATACGCGTGACAGTTAAGACGCCGGGGATCACCGAAGCCCGAGACGCGTTCGCGCGCTGAATTACCAAGGGATTGCCGAGAGCTTCCTGCAGATGGGCTTAAGCTTTTTCTTATGCTTTATTGCGCTGTACACGCTGGGAAAATCGAGCGAGCTCCCGTTGGAAATTGGATTTATGATAGCCCGCGTTAAATTTCTTATTCCGTTGGTTTCTTTTTTGCGTTTTTACAAAAGCAAAAAAAAAAGGTAGTCTGTTCGAGCTCGCGCGCTAATGTTTGCGAAATGAATAAACGCGGCTTTACGTTCTTTTTAAGCGAGAAATATGAAGGTACAATTCATCGAACGATATCCCGTGGAAATAAAGACGTGTTTACGAAGGGGAGGCAAAGGTAAAGCCGATAATTGATTAGAATTGCCTCGGATACGATAACAGATCGAGCTGGTTTGATATGCGCCTGAACTGAATTAAAAGGGTATAATACTCGAGCGAATCGCGGAGTATTTCGTATGTGCCCGGATAGGAGAGAATGGCGTGCAGAGCTGAATCACAGCGGCGAGTCACGAGAGGCAGGGAAAAGAAATGGGCCGACGGGACGCTAAAACCACTTCTTTATGCCCAAGCTAGATTTGGCGATGTAACGCGAGCCCCCACGCCACCGCGCTATCTCGTAATTTCATTTGCGCTAACTTTACACGCCCAAGTTTAGCAAGTTTTTGCGAGAATCGCTTGATTGATATTCCTCCTTTCTATTTTGAGAAATTAATTACCCTTTATTTTATTATAATAATTCGGAAAATATATAGGCACTTGGAGCGATTGAACATTTTAATTTGTTTCCAACGCAAATGCAAAATTCATTTCCATTACAACGAGAGGTAAAATTTCAAGGCTCGAATGTATCAAATTAATTCGAAACGATCGAGTAATTCAATTTCAGGACTTTTATATCGACGAGTGGGAGAGAGAGCACGTTTCGTTCTCTTTTCGGAAAAGCCATTGAAAACTCTGTTCGCGGCTCAATCTATAAATAGTTGGAATAATAAAAAACGACCGGTGAAATCGCACACCGGAATACTCGGCAAATCAATTGGGACTCTAATGAAAATTTTACCAACACACAGACCAGGCACGTAGTGAAGCTCGGAAGCCATTCGATGCTCAACTTTTGTATCCCGTTACTCTTTCCAAGCGCAACGCATTTCGTGCTCGCAATGCAAAAAATACCGTCAAATAAAATCCAAAATCTACCGGAACCTATTTTAATTTGAAACAGCATTGTATTACTACCTTAACATTTAAACTTTTTAAAACCAGCTGTATAGTTAAAAAAAATCACCAAAAATCTAAAAAAAAAAACACTACCGACGACAAGCCTTTCGCATCGAGCTCGAAATTACAAGCACATCAGCAAGATTTAAAAAATCGACCTTGCTCCTGTATAAATAATTCATATCCCGTCTGGGCGATATATCCGTTGGCATGCAGGCTATACGGCGAGGGGCAGCGAGTGTCCACCTTGGTAAAATCGCAGCGGGAAACTTGGCAGACGAGCGGGTCCCCTGATCTCCGATAACTAATGCAGAGAGGGAATGGTCAGCAGCTGCCCTTAAGGCTTGCGTGATTACTCGCGCCCGGACGCATCGTCGCTCGCAGCTAAACACCACGCTATATTCTCTCTCTGGAGACATTATTCGATCGTTGTTGTAATGAGTGCGACCGACCGGAATGCTTTTCAAATGCCCTGTTTATATTTTCTTCTTGTTTTTTATTCCGAATCGTTGCTTGGTTAATGGATGAGACCGAGAGTAATTGGCGCGATTGCCCGGGAAAACTCACGGTTATTACTGCTCCGAACGATGTGGCAGTTTAAGGTTTCAAAATACAATAACGTGTATTGATTGAAATCATACTATATCGAGACTTGAGAATATCAGTTTCCCTTTTGGTTATTAACAATAAAGGGCTTTTAATGAATATTCACTGCGCAGACGGCGAACTGTTGCACATAATATACGTTAATTTTGTTTTTGATGCATGAAAATAAAAATTATACGACGAGTCGATGTAATTGGATATGCGATAATATACCGCCTGCAGCATTTTGTGCCCTCAAGCGACATACCACATACCGCGCGGGTAATACCTTAAATTTTTATTGAATTCAAATAACGTCCCTTGTGCACATTTTTTAATAAGACAGTCGCGCTTTTATTACAATTCCATTCGAAACGATATGCATCATCATTAACTCGCACCCTTTTGACGTGTAACGCGATGAAATTAAATTCCGCTAGTCGACAACCCATGACATTCCGTTTGCACTTCGAATATTCTCCAAAATATAACGCACGCGTTTGAAAAAAGAATCATCAAATTCAGCTATATTTCTCGCGAAAATCCTTCAAGCACAGAGGCATCCGAATGCATACAATTACAGACGAGGAGCTAGTCAATCAGCGATGACAATAACACCTCGGCAAACGCCGGACGCTCCGGTGCCGTTTCCCATTAGTCAATCATCGGTCATCGTGGTCCCTCTATCTCTCGGATGCAGCATTGCGCTGAGCTAGTCGCCGAGATAGAGGGTGGCCGGCGGCACCTTGTGGAGGAAGGGAGGAGCAGGGGGCACTGCTGCGGGCGCCTCCACACACAGGGTAAACTCGCCTGCTGATTGTCGGCCGTCCTAGTAGCCTCTACGTGTGCGTATCTCCCCTCTCCCTTTTCGTCATCACGACCGCACATCTCGACACGGGCATCCCAACACCCGCCAATTACAGTTTATGTGGGTATCCGCAACTTGGAGGAAAAAAAAACCCAGAAGCGTCGATGAAAGTGCTTGAGCGCTCCTGGGGGAGCCAGAGACAGGGAGAGAGATGGGTCATCCCGAATGATTTTGATATGGCGAATTAGAATCGAAGCTCCTGAATGTTTCATTCGACGTAGTCGAGAGCTAGCCGAGTTTTCCTCACCCTCCCCGGCCGACTTTGACGATTTGCTCCGCTTTAAGTTGTAATTAGCTAGAGTGCCATACTGACTTGCCGCGCGTATCCATCAGCCGAGAGACTTTCAACGAGACGGTTGTAATTTCTGTAACGCATCGCGCCTTTGGGAATTCCTTGAGCACAAAGGCTAATAAGCCTGCGCCCTGACTCTGTTACTCGTGCTAGTATACAGACTTCCTAGGTCTACTTGTAATTTCTTTCGCTTCATATCAGCGCCCTGTCGTCGCTTTATATTTGAGTATATGTTGCTAGAAAGCGTTAATTTCAAAGGGGATAATTTGTACGCGACGATACGATTGAGAGTAATCGTTTGCAAATTTTTTTCAAACTACCTATGTACCCGACCTTTTTGAAAAAACGCGTAAGCAAGCGAGCCATCATTTTACTAGCGAAGAGGGTACAAAACCATCTTCCCTCTCCTCTTACGCCCCCCTAGACTCTGTCTTCAATTCTAGCGTGCAATTGCCTCGAGGGAGTCGTGCGACGAACGCGAAGAGAGAGAGAAAGAGACTCGCACGACGAGCTAACCCTGCATATTTTATGGCCGCTAAGTGGACGTCGTTTTTCCCGTTTACGCAGCCGCGACTCCGCGAGATAAGGCACTCTTTTAATCCGGTTTTGGCTTTGAGCTGGATCTTGCTTGGGGCGAGCACGTACGCGTACGCCGCACATCTCTCCCCCTCGACGTCAAGCTGTACCTCCCGCTGCTCGAGCTGAAAAGAGCGCGTCTTTTTTTTTATATGAAACTTGGAAAAGGCACATATTCCTTTGTTTGAGGCTATGTTGCATTTTCTGCTTGGCTTAAGGTGAGCTTCTCCGCTGCTGAATGCTTTGTCGACGTTTCATATGTATACATTAAATAAATGCGCGCAACGGCATGATTTTATAAAAAAAAATTTCATGAAAATTTTTATTATGATTTTCTAAAATGACGCGTAACATGTACGTCAGTTTGAAAAAAAATGTTGCTATCACGCGAGACAGAAAAAAGCCATAACCATCGCAACTGCATGTTTCAGAACGGAAGTCGACGCAGCCGCAGGCAGTGGTAATGGCGGCACGCTTAAGTTTACCCAAGCGCTGAAGAACCAGACCAAGGAGTCCGGGAGCGTCGTACATATGAGATGCGGTGTCGTGGGCGATCCACCGCCTACAAAAATCCGATGGTTCAAGGACGAGGCGCCGCTGAAGGAGGAGCCCAAAAGGATCGTCATCAAAAAGATGAACCAGGTGAACATATTTTTACATTCACTTCTCTACCCCTGTAAAAATGTAAAAAGAGATGAAATTTTGAGCGTCCCCGTTCGTTTTAGAACCACGAGCACGCGGCGAAGAACTTCGTCGGGAGCCACTTGAAAATTAACCGGCTCGACGTGAACGACCGAGGATTTTATTCCTGTCGCGCTGCCAATGGCAAGGACATGATCCAGAGCGAGGGCATGCTCCAAGTCAAACTCTCCCGTCACGGTATGTAAATACGACGTTTGTCTTTCTCGACTCTAAGGGCGGGGGGAAAGGGGGAGTACACAGGGTTTCATCGTCCTGGCGACGGCCCCGGTATTGCTTGGATACCTCTCGCTCAGCTAAATGTCTAGAGGGGAGAACTGGGGCTTGCTAGAGATCGATGAATGTGAAACTGAATTGATGAATTCAGATCAGGCCTGTTGGTAAAACATTGCAGCTTGCTACGGTGAAACTAGTAGATTCGGTGGTTTATTCTTTCTATTACTATTCAGGATATTATTACATTTTATTTATCAGTCAAGGTCTGGCGTAAAATATTTTTTTATCTCGGAGTCAAATTTATGTGTATCGGGAAGAAAATAAGTCCAACGCCATCAGTTGTCATCAATCTCGAGAGCTGCTAAAAAGCCAAGGGTAGACCTTTGCAAATTCATAGCTAATCCTCCTTCGCTAATCCGCTGGATAAGAAAAAAAGAGCAGAGACAGAGGGAGTTGAGCGAGGGAGCGTCGACAGCCCTATCGTACTCTGATTAAGACGCTAGCGACGGGCAAAATAGCAAGTCGCGAGACAACCTGGCGTAAATCACGCAGAACACGGGAGAGAGGGCTAAAGGTTACGATTGTCCTTAGACACGCGAGCTTCGAAAAGGTAAGCTCGTGACGCATGAGGAAACGTTAGTTTTTTTTACGTATTGGAACTGCGGCCTAAGTAAACAAATGCGTCTTGTTGTATTGCAGAGTCATGTTTAATGACGTACTCGCAGGTAATGAATCATAACAATTAGCAGATAAACATTGCCCAGATTTTTTAGAACGATTCGTTTAACCTCCACTGTTACTCAGCAATATTGAATATTTGAGATTCAAATCACTTGTACCGTTTCGGTTTATTGCGATTAGAATTTGATAAGCTAATTAAGATTTTAATTACTCGTGTCGTCTGAAAAAAATAACAATTATTATCAAGATGTGACGATATCAGGCAGTATCGTTTCGATTGATACCATCGCGTGAACTTGGTTATTATTTTATCATTTATTTTTGTAAGCTTTTTAAAACAGAATGTAATCTTGAGCGCGGAATAGTACTTTTAAAGAATCGCGATAGTTGCAATTTATTTTCGTATAAATTAGGCGAAAGAGAATTCCTCCACGAAATTATGGAAAGTAACAGATGAAATATGCGGGAGATAAGAGAGCAAAAAAAAAGCTAGAAGAACTTTAAAGAAGATACTTTATAGTTCGCAATTTATTTGGCTCCCGTTGAATTTTTTCGGTTTTTTTCTTCTCTCTCTCTGTCTTTCTCTCCTTCTCTTAGAAGTGTAATAAAAGCACCTACTATAAGTTTAAGGTGCGCGAAAATAAATTGTTTTTCTTGAATCTAATTTATATGGTTACAACTGCATAATGACCGTAGCTTTTCCAGCCCTAGAAATAATTATTTTCAAAGTACTGTAATTTTACGAAAGAGGGCTAGTAGAAAAGTACGCGGAGGCTAAGGGGGCGGAGAGGAGGCAGGGGAAAAAGTAAGTTTGTAAAGAGGACTTTGGAAGACTACTTTTCGAGGATTGTTACGCACAATCTTTTTGCAAGTGTCCTAATGGAATTTCATCGGTGTTTTATGTAAATAATACTTAACGATACCCGCTTTTAACTTCAATTTACTTATCAACTTATGTGACTGTAGCACCTTGTGTTTGTTATTCCTTTTTCTCGTGCTCTTTTTTTTCTTTTTTTTTTTACAACTCTACTTGTCAGAATTTTAAAAACTTATCTCGTTAACTTGGCGCTTATCTACGGCTAATTCTTAAAACAAAGTTCAATCAAAACTTGTTACAACCTTGTTTGTAAGAAAACTTTAAAGTTTTATTTACCAAGGCTTATTTTTTACGATGAATACAATCAATCGCCGTTCATATTACATCTTGAATTTTCAAGTTTCAATACAATTCTCGAGAGTACAAAAGGGCATTAATACACTTGTCTTCGGGGCGAATAAAAAAGGCGGTCTTCAGTTCCCTCTCATCTGCTTCGTTGGGCAAAGTATCTTTTACGTCTATTTACACTAGCCTCGCTTATGTTTTTCAGAGGGGCTACACATTTTTAACGCCCGCAGAAATTACTTTGCCGCGTCCAGAGAGATATATATCACACGATCCGCCGGGTAGTCCTTTGAATTATTGCCGCGAGTGAGAAATCGCGCGAAACTTTACCAAGTACAAGCTGTGCAATCGGTGGGATTTTGGGCGGTATGAAAATTTGCGAGCTTGGTAAATTATGCTCCGCTTGATTAGCGGCACACAGTTCAGCAATATTTAACGATAAAAAAGGAGAAAAGAATTATTATAGAACGATACGGGGTGTACCAAAGTGATTAGCGAGATTCAGATTAGTAATCGTGATTGATGCCCTTAATTAAGATTTAATTAAGATTAAACCTAACCATAATGAATTTTGAGGCAGAGAAATTATCGTTTACAGTATTTAAACGATCTCTCGCTATTATCCATATTCAAACAAAATAATTCAACGCTCCTCCTCCGAAAACAAAAAAAAAGAATAAATAATATCAAGCCTACTTCCTTTTCTCAAAACAAACCCGAGAATAAAGGAAGAAGCAAAAAAAGAGAAGGCGGAGAATCGTCTGGCAAACCAAATCACACACTCGATCCCTCGGTCCCTTACCAAACAGAGTCGCGATCTCTTTCTCTCTCTTTCTCTCTCCCCGCAGTATCCTCCCCAAACTACCGGCGCTGTTAACGTCGCGACTATAGCGACGACGACTTCAATATTAGCCAGCTCCCTTTCCTGCCGCACTAGCAGATTCAACCTCAAGCCGAGCTAGAGAAAGAGAGCAAGAGAGCGAGAGAGAGAAAGCAGACGTGCGCTATACCGCGGAAAAGAGATTTCCGGCTGAGATGCGAGGGTGGAAAAACGCGTGTAACGGCCTGGGCGGGACCGGCGGCGCGCATTAAGGGCGCAGCACGACGACTCTGCTCCCCCTCCCTCCTCCCTCTCTTCCTTTCTTCGTCTCCTGCCACCTGCCTCGCCGCCTGCCCCTTCAACCATCCGCCCCTCGCCCCCTTCCTTCTCACTCTCTCCCTCTACTTCCCTTGCTCTTTCGCGTCTGGCTAATTTTGACGCCTCCGCTTGGGACGCCAGTGACGCCGTCGACCTCCTATATATACTAGCTGAATAAAGTCGCGCGCGCTAAAGTTAAAGCCGAGTCTCCCGCGAGTAAGATGGAGAATCTCACTGGAATTGTTGAGGATTTTCCGTTCTAGATGGCTTTGGCGCTTCTTTTATTTTTTCTTTTTTTTTCGTTGAGGTATACTTTTTTGGGCGTACTGCTTGAAAACTAATTTGCTGAGAATTTAATAACGACAAGCTTGCAAATTAGCAAGGAATTATGAAATTTGAAATTTAATTTTGTAATTGCTTGTCAAGTTGCATTTTTAAATTTTAATAACCGCCAGAGGAGAATATTTTATCGGGTAAAAGCGGAAGCCTGATAATTATAGCAACTTTGTGTAAGTCAATCAAAGTACACAAAATGGTTGCATTTAACTAAAAATATTAATCAAACAAATTGCAATTACGCAATATGAAACTCCTCCCTCGCCCTCCCTCTCTCTCTCTTGGAAAACGATTTTGCCTTTTTGCCCTTTTCTTATTTCCAGCCAACTTCCAATTTCGTTTATAATTAAATTGCTATTCCGCAGTTACTCACACGTACAAACTCTCTCTCTCCCAGTTCTGAAGCTGTGTTCTTCCTCAAGAATTCACTAATATATGCAGCAGGTGCAGCCCCTCGAGGAATCAAAGCGAGAAAGTTAGTTCGTACAAAGTGCCCTGAAATTGACGGCTACGTGTACACGTATATAGCCGAGCGGTTTTGCTCTCGCCGCTGCGTTCATCAACTATTTAACAAATGATAAAAGTAAAATGTGGCTATTTGATGTTACGTTCTGATTGCATACGCTTACGCGCCCAACTCAAAATTGTCAATTGAGTTTTCATTGGACATCAAGGGAAACTGTTAGCTCGACTAAACTGTAAATTACGATCAGTTTATAATGAATGATCCGGTCGTATTTACTATACTCGAAACAAATTCAAAAAATAAATAAATATTTAGGCTGTTCGATCTCAAAGAAGTATTGCCGTATCGATAGGCCTATGCCTTATCACGTCTGTACCCCAGCTGCCAGGGAGGTAGAATCGTTGCTCTTGGGTCAAAATGACCGCAGGCCGACAAACGGCGCGTGAGATAATTTGAGAGAGGGAGAGAGAAAGCTCTCCGGTAGTTTGGTTCTTATCGGATGTGGGCGGGTGTACATGAGGGTGGATTAGATGACTGAGGGGCATGGATGCCTCGTGTCTGAAACTTCCAGTCATTCCCGACGTTCTGGATGCGTTTATGGTCGCGAGATGTAAAATTCCAAATCTGTTGGTGCGAAAAAAGGGCGAAATAAGAGATGTCTTATTGCTAAATTGTCTTATATTATTTTGAAGAGTGATTATACAGTTGGATGAATATACTTTGGCACAAATATTTTAATATGCTGTCATTACGGCGTAATAAATTAACAACTGCGCTTAATAACCAGTTCACTAAATTTAACGTTACAGATTACGCCGGCATTAATTAAACAATTAGGCAGTGCATTAGCCGACATATTAGAAATGTTTTCTGAATTTAATAGATAAAGCCCATATTTAACGAAATTGCGCTTAATGGTTAGTATTAAACAGCTTTAGAGACGCCAGAAATGCATAATTCACGGTGATGGTCATAATCCTCTCGAGTGCGTCACAACCATTTCCTAGCCGCTAAGCTAATAGGAAGTACGTAATTTGCAGGGGTATTGCACTGTCATTACCGCCGTCGGTATTATCGCTTAGAAATTCCGAGTTTCCAATATATTAACGTGACTCGCATGTGTAATCGAGGACTTACGAGCGTATCAAAAATTTTTTTATTCGCAATCCATAGCGTTTATACTCGCCTGGCGTATACTATTATATTGAACATTGATCGACGTTATCGCGTTCTCGCATTAACCGTTACACATCGCCTGTAGCGTAAAATAAATTATATTTATCATAAGATTGATCGATAGAATATTTTATCTACTCTGAGAAGTTGAAGGAAAAATTAATTACTCTAATCATTATCTTTCCAAAGCTTTATCTATAGAAAAATACCGACAAAGCTGACGTTTCCAGCTCGCAACCTTTAATCTTTCAAATTGACCAAGCCGTGTTGTCCCATGAAACCGGGAAAAAGGAAAATAAAGCTTCGCCTTCCAAAACCGCTAGATTCATCTTGCTCACTGTTCGCAGTATTCGAAAGGATTGCGAAGCGCGCTTGTGCTCTCGCGCACCGTCTCGTAAAGTGAAATCAGCTAATCGCTGAAAGGTAATCGCTGATGGGCTTCGATCGCTTTTCAACGATCTCCGTTGAGAAAAGAAAAATGGCTTTGACCTTATCTCGAGGACTGAAAAGATTTTCGGGCTCTCTTTTCAACCTGAACTCTTGTCAATCTTTTTTTCTTACTTTTTTCCGTAAAAACAAAATGAATTTGATTTATAAATTTTTATTTAACAACAGATCAACACACGAATTCCAAATTAAATACAAATAAAATTGTTCAACGGCCCGAACCACATAAAAAAATTTTAAAAATAAGGCAAGCAGACCGTTTTGTCGCTTTATACTCGGACCACCGAGCTCAGACCAAGCCCCATATCAGTTCTCATTCCCGGCGGTGTCAAGCAGATAACATCGTCGGCTAAAAATTACCGAAAATAACTCTCTCGCTCTTTCTCTCTCTAGAGGTAGATTGCTGAAGTCGTGCTTGAACTCGGCACTTTAGACCGACACGCGTGTGAGGCCTCCGCCCTCCGCATTTATTAGGACAATTAGCGATGCTGAGCACGCGATGCCCGCGATGTAGATCTCGAGACGGTGTGCGGTCACGCCATCACTCGCCGCGACAGCGTTTAAAATCCCGCGAATTATTTTCTCGGCTCGCCGGATGAATTCAATTTATTCGGGACTCGCGTAGCCGCGAGATCGTATGCGATATACTGTTCTTTTGTTTTTCTTTTTCGACTTTCGATACTCAAAACGTAATGGTGAAATTTTAATTGGCCGCTTAAACAAGGATAGCCCACAGGCGACTTCGTACACGAGGTTTCAGCATCCTTCGCTGGACTGAATCACTGACACGTTAAAGGAAAGCCAGCGAAGCGAAAAATCGTCAATCCCCTGAGTTTTTGGTCGATTTCTCCCCCAAACATTTATCTACTCCATTCGAACTCGATGTACATCCTCACTCTGTGCCCGAACTCGCAACATTAAACCCTGCATAATTACGTCGCCGATAAAACCCGATCGCTTTTCCCAATCGGCAAACTTCGGTAAACGAAATCTTTGTATTACCGCAAGCACGCGCGCTTTCTGCTCCCCCCCCCCCCCACCTTGGCAACCCCTCTTTTTCTCTGGATTCCGCAAGAGCGCGAGTGGAAATCAAAGCCTCTCTTTCGGCGCGCCACGTTATCGCGTCTGGAATTACACACGGACTCTCTCTTCGAACGCCTTCGCCGCAGCGACTCCTTCGCGGGCTCTTACCGTACGCGGAAAAGGGAGAGAGAGTATCGTCGGAGTACGCCCTCCGCACGTGTGCGAATAATTTACGACGAAACATGAGACACTCGCTGTGCTGCTCCACGATGTTTGCTCGCTGGCCGAGGAGAGGGGCTTGGCTTTTGTGGGTTTTACTAAGGTTAGATGGGAACCGAGATGTACAGGGGTATATTGAGAGGTGAGCTGAAATTTCTTCTTTTTTTGTGTATCTATTTTTTAAGGTAGTTCTGGCTTTCTCGGGGAGGAAAATTTGTTTTGGTTATTATTTGGAAATAAAAATATATCGAATAAACTTTATGGTAAAGCTCGAGTGCGAACTTCTTGGTAAACATTACGGTAAAATGTACAAGACAGTGATTTGACTGGCGAAGGGTCAAACGTCGTGTTAGCCCTTAACGAGTTGCGGACAAGTTGCGAACAAGAAGTTATAGTAGGTCAAGAAGGGACGAAAACGATGAATCGCATTCAACAACGATATCTACAGCGGAAGTTCCTCCTCCTCGACTTTTTCCAGAGCCCACAAAAATTAGAGTCGATTTAATCGACTCGTTCAACAATGTTGGTCGCTCAAACTCTTTCGTTCTCATACATTACCTAATTTCTATCGATTTTCCTTTCAATACACTTAAACGAAAGGTTATACACCAAAAGCAAACAAAACTTTTATTAACCCGCAACACTTCCATTAATTTACAAACAAGTATATCGATATATCCTTAACTCCTTCGGTAAACGTATCGAGGACTAATTAAAGCAAACAAGATTAGCAAAGGCGATGTTCGAGCACGCGAGACTTTTAATAAATTGGCCCAGCGGGAACTGCGGTGCTGAATCCAAGAAGGCCTATATCAAAACCGGCTCAAGACGAGAGCGTCTACCGAGACGTCTCTCGACATAAGCGCGATAATTCGGTGGGGGCTCTCGCCTACCTACCGGCCCTTCTGAATCAATTTGCATAATTTACAAGTCCGCAGCGTGGTACTCGCGTATATAGAGTCCTACTAATGTCGAGAGGACGCCTCGGAATATGTATGTGTGTAGCTCGAGTGTTAATCTGATTTGTTGGCTATCGGAAACATTGTCGAACTACCATGTTCCTGGTAATCGAAACTCTCGTCAATAAGCCGCGAGCGCGCGAATGTCGATTCGTAATTAACGTTTGACAGCCGAATAATTCGACCGAATCAATCTTGCGTAATTTCGGTAGAATTTTCCTTTCTCCGACTATTCCCAAGCGCATTCGTTCTTCGCTCGAGTGTAGACTGGCCGTTTGGGACTAGCAAATTTTAAGCTCCCTTAGCCATGCCGAGATCGTTGAAACGCGCAGCTTAGAAAGTGCAGTGTCTGCATCTATACGACGCCTGATGTTGTCTCTCTTTGTCCGAAACGATTCGCGCCAATGTCACGTACCACATATGTGGACTCACTATATAGGGCTATATACCCTCCGGGAGGCAGCCCGCTCTGTACGTGAGTGCGCGGAATCGAATCTCTCCCGTTAGTTCGGATCGACTTTCTAAGGGATTAGAAAAGTTTTTAATGATTATGAAGCCCGGCTGATTAAGCCACGGGATAAGGATAATTTTTAGTTTGGAGTTCGATGCTGTTGGTTACGCGGAACACGTGACTGACTCGGGACAATAAAAAAAATAAAAGAAAGTATATTTTTAAATAAAATTCCGAACGAAGAAATGAAACTATTCGAAAGTTGAAGAAAAAAAAATTGTTGGAAATACAAAGCGCGTTAGCTTGCACACCGGCTCAGCAGGTATATATATGATATAAGAAAAACAAAAACTCCGAGCTAGCGATCTGAGGCTGGGATCTCTTCACGCCGTTAGCTGGCCGGTAGCTTGTTAAAAAGGGACCAAGTCACGTGTTCTTATCTCCAACGCGTTCGGACTCCAGAGCCAGAGGTCGACCGGTTCTTTTTTTTCATTTCTTTTTTGCTCGCGCTCGGTTGCAAGGAGGTGAGGATGGATCCGATATCGAAGAAGCGCGAGGGTGGATAGTTCGAAAAACGTTCCGAGAGTCGTGTTTGTGAGAATCGGACTCTTGTTTCGACTTTTGCCTCGTTTTTTTTTATTTTTCATAACGCCTGGGCTTATCCATTTTTCAAGATGAAACATTGCTATAATTTTTTACCATCACTGGGAAATTTATTATTATTTGTCGTATACGGTTGACTGAGTTATATGGTGCAAACATCTACGAAATATTGTCTCTCAAGACTACGAAAAATATATTATCGCGCTAACGAACAGCAACAAATGTAAACAGGATAGAAAATAGAAGCTTGAATATGGCGGAGGAGAATAAGTATCGAGAACAAAGTGCGGAGATAGTGGGGTGAAAAATAGACGAAGAAGAGGAAGAAGAGGCAGAGAAGGACTCGGAGGAGGGGTAGGAGAGAAGAGCAAAGAGTCTTAAGAGCATTAGATAAGACTCGTGTCGGCGTGTTGGCACGAGGGCTGGCATGTCTTTAAGGAGGCAAAAGAGAAAGAGAGAGGAGAGAGAGAGAGAGAGAGAAGCCCTCGTGTGTTGCGAGACAACAAAGGGAGGCAAACAAGACGCTCTTGCGCGCTCGGGCGCGCCTCGCCTGGAAACGGATTAGAAAATTTGAATATTCGCTCGATACCACACCTACGCCCGACGCCCGGTATCTGTCAAATGCTATTTGCGAATTTATCGTGGATTTCATGCCTTTTTATTTAATCCCTTTGCCTTTGTCAACGTTTCCTTCGATTTAACAAGTCAACACAGAGATATATATTTAAATATTTGCGGGTAATCTGATCGATTGTTTCGCGGCGAGAAAAATATATTTACCATTTGGTTTATGTTTTTTATACGTGCAAAAAATATATTAGCGAGTGTGCTTTGCAGCAAAGTCCGACGGACGGTAATCTCAGCTTGGCATCGGCAAGCCCGGTTTAAGAATACGGATTAAAGGGCGCAAGGTTCGGCGAGCATTTGCATCCGATATAATCTATAGTCGGGCTACGCGCGAGAATTGTACGGGGCCGCGCCGTTAATCCGGTCATTAGGCCGCTTAATTATGCATAGATGCGTTGTTCGGACGTTTCTACTCGACCACACGTTTCCTACGCGTACAGCTTTGATCGGAGATTGACGTTTACGAGTTCTCTTTTTTTTTCTAGCTGAGAATGCCGAGTTAACGTCGAGCTGGGCTTTGTGCTTTTGAAGTTTCGAAAAATGCTTTTTTTTATGCTGCCAGGCATGTCTGTAATACTAGAGATTCGTCTGTTGTTGGATGAATGTTGGGCATTTTTTTGAATTTTTGAGTTGAATGAAGGTTGTCTGCGCAAAGGAACGAAAGTTGGGTGTTGAATTTTGGGAATTTAGTATATAGGGAGAAAGAAAAAAATATTTTTTAAATGAAAAATAGAGGGTGAATAAGTGCAATTATACGGTTTTTTGTTTAAATCAGTTTTTGTTCTTTTTTTTCTTTAATTTTTACGATTTTTCATCGACGCGAAAACAATGGTCGCTTTATCGAGAGAGAAACACAGCCTGCCGTAAACTGATTTTTCTACCTTTCTCATCGTAAAACATATAAAACTTTTTACACCTTCCAATTGAAACTCCAATCGACATCTCGCCATTTTTACAACCTTACACGTGCTCTTCCATAAAAAAAAATCAATTCTCTTCCCATCCAAGCCGTTCCTTCTCCAAAAACATTTGCCATTTCAAAATCCCATCAGGCTCCCCCCTGCAATAACCCATCCGCTCGCAAGTTTCCACACATTTCCAAGCAAAACGAAATCTCAGGAGCAGCAAAGTAGCGTTGAGGCCAGGGCTGACCCGATCGCGTTTACCTAATCGAGGCAAAACATTCCGGGGCTGGATCACCAGTCCGCGCTCACATACATCGATGGACAAGGGATGCAAAGCTCAGTGGTATATATACGCGAGATCGAAGAGAGGCAGCAGTGGCGTTTGCATGATAATGAAGCAATCGACTCTCGCTTATCGCGAGCTCAGGCGCGTTCTCCAAACGCGCATCATTCGCATTCCTAGTTTAGCGGAACGATAGCGGGAGAGCAGGAGCTCTAAGAGGATTGGCCGGGGCGAAGCGTCGCGATAGATGCCGGAGCGATTCGAGCGTGCTTTATAAGTGCCCGCTTCACGTGCGCCCGTGATAATTTGCCGGCTGCGAGGGCCTGACTCCATGGCTACGCTGATGGAAAGCATGCTCCGACGAGCCTGATGAGAGTTTGACGATAGGGCCGCCGCTCTCGAGCGAGCTGTAGCTCAGATGCTTCCCGGACTACCGCCGGGGATGATGCTCTCTGCTCTTGGATTTGCATAACCGGCGTTATCCAAAGCTTCGCCCAATTGCTGTATAGGCTAGTTCGATGAATCGCTGCGCTTTGACGCTCGAAGAATTTCCGCATGATCCATCTAAACTGCATCAGCGAGATATTCTTCACGCATACAGGCTTGGAGTCTCGAAAGCAAAAAGAAAAAAAAAGGACAAACTAATATACCTATCGAATGCATCCGCGCGCTCGGAAACATATTCGTTCGGCGGTTTACATCAGCAGACCAAACGATCCTGACGTCATCGACATTACGATATCTGCTATCTCGCTGGAGCAGGATAACGTCGGTAAACGAAATCGGCGTCGATTAGCACGATCCCCGCGTGTACGAGTCTCCCCCGCATCGACGTCAATCTCGCATATCAAAGCTCGAAATCGGCACGCTCGGCCAATAAAGGCGCTCGGATAATCGCTACCGACTTCCTAATAGCCCGATTCTGAATATGCCGCCACCCACGAGGAATGGGGGGGAGGCCGATTCGTCGTAAACTCTTATCGCCGTTACAATAGCCAAACTACGCCCTTTTCGCAGGGTGTCATTTGTAGGCTGGTTCCCATCATAAATTTCACCTACTTATTATTGCCGCGTGGGTGTAATCAAGCACATAAACGGTGGTCATACCAGTCTTTTAAACTGTTATTATCAACTTCCGAGCTGTTTTTGAATCATTAAATAATCATCCGAGTACTACACAACGAGTGCTTTGGTATATATCCACATAGGAGTGTGCACAAAGGGGGCAGCCGTATGTCCGAGAGAGAGGCGCAATCAGCTGTAACAACGCGCCTGTAAGTCTCGTTAAAGAGAAATCGCACGGCTGAGTGGAAATCAGAAATAGAAAAGGGGGTGGGATGGGAGGAGGGTAAAAGTCCCAGGCAGTAGGCAGCGGACGCAATTAATTCCGCGCGATTCGTAAAGTTAACGAGAGAGAGCCGCACCTTGATGCACTCGCTTTTCCAATTAACGGCAGCTCTGGAGCGTCGACTTTTTGATCCCTACACCCTCCCCTCCCCCGACAACAAGCGACAGTAGACGATATTATTCCTCCCCCCTGCCGCGGAACTTTTTTAATTGTTTCTCCGACGCGCTGAAAGGAAATGTCGCAGGGCTTCAGTGCTCCTTGCTTCCATTCTTTTGCTCGCACCTTCACGAGTTTTCCCGTTCTTCTTGCATCGGTCGACTAAACGTTGCAAGAATAAAGAAACTCGGTAAACAGGTTGAGCCTTTGTTCTAATGCTTGTGTACAGTAATATAAGTAACGGACAATTATTTTGTTTACATATACGATAAAATAATAACGGCTAAATTTACATAGCGAATGCCTGGCGTTCGATGTACATTGTAAAAAGCTTTTGAGGAGCAGCGTCGGCGGCAATAGCGCGCCATTCTGTATCATATTATAGCAAAATGCTCATTAAAGTCTCATTATGGTCATTATGGAGTTTCCATCAAATTATGCAAATAACGTCTGGTGCATATTAATTTAATTGTTGACAGAATTCAGCCGGGGTCTTCCATAACTTTGCCTCAATTTCACTCTTCCTTATTATACTTACCAAAACTTTATATGTAAAAAATAAAACAACACAAAACAAACAAACCTTCCCTCGATGTGTTTATTTCTTCTCACAGTCCGTTGCCACCCAATTAATCACCGAAATCTCCAGCACACCAATCAAGTACGTTGACTTTGACCGAGCATCAACCAAGTCCAACGTGCAAAGATCGCAAGAGGCTCTCGAGCACTGGCCCTTCCCTAAATTTGTAATTAAATTTTGCCGGATGGTCCTCGAAAATGCAGAGGCTGCATATATTTCGCACTGTCCGCGTTTACATAAGCAAAGAATGCTGCACGCCGCGCTGGATATGTGCAATGATAAAGAGCGAGGCGTCCGGTAAAATTGCTAGCCGCGTTCATTACGCGACTCCGGGATTTATAGGGCCGCTTCGTCGCTCTCTCTCTCTCTCTCTCTCTCGGCCCACAACCAACACTAATTTTTCACTCTCGCGCCTTTCTACCGGACGTTTCACCCTCGGCGTACCCCCTTCTTTCCTCCCCACTTTATTGATATTTTTAATTGTTTTGCGTGATGTGTGGCCTCGGCTTGGCTTTTGAAGCTGACTAATGTTTGCGGCTCTCGCGTCGTCGAGCACTCGTCATCGCCGTTCTCTGTTTACTTTAGATAATATTTTTATGTGATTCTTCTTCTTTAGTTTCAGAACAATCTCATGACAAAAAGAAAAAAAAAGACAGAAATAATATCGTTTAAAAAATTAATGAGCATTCTCGACTCGCGAATTTATCCCAAACGAACAACTCGAGCCGTGTCCCTTCCTCCCAGTTCGCACTTTTCTTTTTGCAAACGCCTGCAAGCTCTCAAACTTACCGGGCTCCCAAGTGTTTCCCCCGCGGCTCGGTGTACATATATAGCTACACTCGGCATCGACTGCGTCCAAGTAAAAATTTCGCAAAGTCTCCACTACCGCGAGAGAGAGAAGAGTAATGTCGCGTGAGAAGTAAGTTTGTCGGAGAGAGGAGAAAAAAGAATAGAAGCGCCTTTTTCGGCTGTGGCATTAGGAAAGTTTTATTTCTCCCAGCGATTTTCTCGGAGAAATCCGGCATTCAAATGAAATGTAAGCCGTTAAAGTCATCCTTCTCGACGTGACACCCTCAACCCGGAAATCAAAGCTAAAAGTAAAAGAACATTCGAAATTTCTTCGCTTTGGAATTACACAAATCCAAATGGTATCCGACCTAGTTACAAAACTATCGTTAGAACGACATGGTCAAATCATTCCTCGTGCAGGCAGCAGTGTCTTATCTCCAGCCGGCCGGAGGTGCGTGGCGTTGATGCATCACTTCCGGAGCGTTTGCATGTCCAGCAGTGCTGGTCGGCCGATTAATTAGCCGATTATTCACGGCTTTCTTATCCGACCTTCCCTTCATACATGCCAGCTCGATTCGCGAATGTATACGTATCAGCTGGGAAGGCTTCGTCTTAATTTTTCGAGTAGTCGATTTCAATCTTGTAATTCCTGATAATAATTAAAGAAGCGATTAATCGCTCGCGAAATACCAGATCGTTTGATTATTAAAACATTTTTCTTGAAATCTAATCACGAACCATAAAAAAATTCAACGAAATTACTCGGAATTATCAAGCGCAGGTTTCTTGCGTCTGCCTTTGATAAAGAACCCTTAGAAAAGCCTTCCCTTTCCAGGCGGCCTAAGTCTCTAATAACCGTTGATGTCCGTACACGCGAAGAATGAAAAAAGCTTAGCGGGGAGGGAGTGACGCGGGAGTAAGACCCTCGAAACTTATATCAAAATACACTGTACCAGCATCCCCATAGAGCAGAGACGGGGGAATCTTGACAGATCAAAGGCCGCGGCTGCAGTTGGTCTCTCTGCTTTGCGTGCTACGTCGGAAGAAAAGCAATTTCGACTACTCGATTATCGGGCAAGTTATTGCGAGCTAGTCACGCGACAGGAGTGTGTGCGTACGTCATAAAGGAACGGGGGATTACCATGATTTTTTTTTTTTGGTTGCTTTGGTTATGGCAACGAGCTTACTTTTCGTTTCTGCAAGTTTCATGCGACGATGCCTGTGTGCTCTATATGGAGTTGCGAAGAATTATTGATGAGACGTATACGCGAGAGTTGCTTTACCATACGCGCGCGCTTGGTGTAAATGCACGCTGGATTTAAAAGTTATATTTATTTGTAAAAAGTACGTTTACGAGCAAACTTGCGAGCTTGGCTTAGCCGAGAGAGGAGGCGGGGGGAATAAATTCGAGGGAATACGGTAAAAAGTGAGCTCGACGCTTTCAGCGGCGGCGCTAAGTGCTGGAATATGCGGGAGGGAAAAAAATATCCGTACGAGAACTGCTTTTACCCACGCATCGAAACACTTTGCGGCAAAATGCAGAGAGAGAGAGAGAGAGAGAGAGAGAGAGAGAAAGGTCTATCCTAAAAAACGCTACGGCTCCATTAGCGTAAGCCGAATATACTCGTTTCGACCAAGCGTTGCGTGATCTAATCTAGCATGTTTTTCAACCTACCGACTTCCGAATCCTCCTCTTGTTTATTTGCTTGTTTGTCTTTCTTCTTTTTTATTTATTAGGTACAAATGTATTTATTTAAAAAATAATACAAATTAAAAAAAATTCGCCACAAAAATTAATTTAAGAAGCCCAATAATTTCGCATCTCAACAAGCTGAAAGAAAATAATAAAATTGGCAAAACAGCAAATCGATTGTCGCGAAAAGGCGCGCGAGGGGCCGTTTACTCGGTGTCTACGCAGTCTTAACCCAGCGTCGGAAACGCCATAAATGAGTATACGCGCGTATATATAAGAAATCCCGCACACTTGACGGGCTGCCAATTTCTCGCTTTTCGATCTCTTCTTTTTCTAGCGCTCGATCATAAAGGAAGCCGTTGAGGTGCTATACGGGGAAGTCGTGCAAAGAGCAAGGGGGCCGCGATGAAAGCGAATAAACTTTTCCGGCGGAGGAGCGAAAATTCATGAGTTTGTAAGAGGAGCTACTGGGACTTGGCACTTGTTGAGATTTTTTTTTCTTTTTTCAAGTGCGTCGATTGATAAGATTTGGGTATATTTGAAGATTCTTCTTTTTCAAGATCGAGATAGAGTGGATTCAGATAAAAACGTGAGCGTTTTTGTAATTAAGATAAACATCGGGAATGTATATAGATTTTTATCGAAATTTGTTTGAGTAGTTGATAATTAATTTATTTTGATGTATAATTAGTATTGACAGGAGATAACGTGATGTAATCCATGTTAAATTTAATATAGAATTATCAATACCGAGAACGTCATTTGTTTTATTATCATACGATTGAAAGTAAGATAATCGTTGGAAAGTAAAACGTGAATCATAAAGCCGAAATACAAGTTGATAAGACACTTGCTTGACAGATTCATAAAATGTCGTCTCAAGCGATGAATCCGAGCAATCGAGTATTTATTCTCACGCAGAGACCTTAATATACGCAATTTAAAAGCCAATCGCTGCCAATATATAGGTTCGCAACAAAAAATTAACAAAAAAATGAAAATAAGACAAAAACAAATGATATTAGCGAAGCGGAACGAGTCGTATAAACGGAAACTCGAGCAAAGCGACGACAAAGAGAAGAGAGAGAGAGAGAGATCCGCGAGTTTATAGCGAGGAGTGCTCATGCACGTCAAGCGCGATAGAATTTTTCAAAAGAACGAGAGAACTGAATAGGACACACGCGGCGGTCCGCCTGTGTATACGATAGAGCGTGTGGGGTGGAGCGTGCGGAGGGGGCTGCAGCCGCGAAGCAAATCTACGCTTACAAAGAACGGCACAAAAGAATGCCTATAAAATTTCGCGAGCTAAAAGTAAAGAAAAAAAAAGAGAAAGAGAGAGAGAACTCGAGGTGGCGTAAAACGTGCGGAGCTAAAGGATTATCCTCGCCTTCGTTTTCTCTTCTCCGGTGCATTCCACGACACACGAGCGACGAAATTTTTTCAAAGCTTCACGAAATTGCAGCTTTATTGCGAGAGAGAGAGAGAGAGAGAGAGAGAGAGAGAGAGAGAGAGAGAGTTCGTATAACGCTTTTTTGTCATAGATTTAATTTCTTTTTTTCCCCTTTCGTTTCTTTTTTTCTCTTTACCTGGCTTGGCAAGATTGGAATTCATTTAGATGAGCTCTTGGAAGCTTTGCGCGGTTTTTTGATTTTCCGTTTTCGACGTTTTGCACCGTAGAAGTGTGATGAATAATTATTTTCTGGGAGGCCGCAGCACGAGTGAGAGATTTACGAGTTTTTTTGTTCGGGTGGCAGCTTGGAGGAATTAATTTTTTAAAATTTGCATATTTTTATTAAAAAGCACTTCTTTTTTTCAATTTTATTTTTCGTAGTAGGTGTAGGAGTTGATCTGTATAAGGATTCGAATAATAAAATGGACGCGTCAAAGTAGCTTAATCGACAAAGTGCCATTTGACAAGCTCTAGGTCGCGTGGGGGTTACAAAGAAAACGAAAAAGAAACGAAAAGCAATTGGAAGGTCTATCGACGAATCGATTGTCCGAAAAATAAACTCATTTCCGAGCACTACATTATTTCGATCTTTTTACCGACGCAGCCAATCAGAGAGGCGAATAATGCACTTATAATCTCAATTCATACCTCGTCTCTCCTCATTTTTTCCCCATTGAAATTCCGGACGCGGCTGTAGTGGCCCTTACCCGTCCCGCGAACGCGCATTGCTTCCATTAAATTTCAATTTCGCATTTCCAACTCATCAAGTTACTCTCCGGATTATTCGTACGTTTGACTATTTACCGTTGAAATTATGCGAATCTCTATTAGTTTTCGCATAAATTATATAGTTTTATTATTTTTATTTTCAAGAAACATTATCTCGAAGCCATTCTATAAAGAAACCATTACAGTTTTCAATTCTCTGAAAATAACAGCTTTTCAAGCTCGACGGAGTTTTCTTTCAGATCCAAGAGTCGCATACACATTCTGGGTATACATTTACTTTTTAATTTTTTTCTCATCGATTCCAGGCTCTGCGCGCGATAGCGTATACATACTCATTTACCAAGTCCCTCGGCAATTAAAAGCTAAATCTCCGTAATCCTATATGAATTATTGAGGTGTTGCTTACAGCTCCACTCCTTTTTTTTCTATACACAAAATATACCTCGTTTCTCCAACCTACTCGATTATTAATTCAAACGTTTGATTGCAGGTGGTCACGGAACTCCGGCGCACGATGCAGCCAGCTTTTCGCCAATCGTACCTCATTTACCGGACTTGATTGACGAGTAAGTGTGCCATGCTTTTTATAAAAAAAAAAAATCTATAAAAAAAAGGCAAAAAGTCACACAGTTACCCAACATATTTAGTTTCTCAAACCCACCCTGAGAAGCCCACAGAACCGTGCGATTTACGCTCAATCAGCATCCTTAAATATTTCACCCTGCCGAACAAAGCCAAGATATTCTTCCCTTGCTTCGCTTCTGACCTAAGAAAATCCGTCCAACAAAGCTGGACATATCCGATTCTCATGGTGGTACATCCTCCGAGAGAGTCCCCCTACAACGTCCACTAATCATTCTGAAGAAGCCAAGAGGGGAGGGTATATAATACAGGCCCCAAAGGCACGCACAGTTATCGGAGTCGTAACGGAAAAGGTCCCACATATGCCTGGCACAAAGAATATAAGAGAACCCTCGAGTGTACACACACACACACACGCACACACACACACACACACACACACAAGTAGCTTGTAGACACGGCAGCTGCTGCGATCTCACATGCACATGCGCTCCGCGAGAGAAACAGGGAGAGAAAGAAAGAGAGACAGAGGGAGAGACTCGGAGCAGCGGAGGTTGCTTGCGCTCAGTCTGTAAATGGCGGCCGAACGCGCTCGGCTGAAATGACGCGGGCCGCGTTCTTGCTCCGCTTTACATTGCCCGCTCACGTACAAAGTCCTCGTAATGAAGCTGCTCGTGTACCTGTTGTTACTGCACTCTGTCTGCGCGAGGTCCCGACCTGGCGGACCGTCCGATTTTCTCGAGTACAGGTGTGTGCGTCTCAAGTGAAGTGGTTTGAAAAAAAAATACTCCCCGGATATGGACTGGATAGCTTGTTTTCGTGTTGCTTGTGGCTTGGAACGTTGGGATTTGAGGCTTGATGGTCGTTTTATTCTGTTGAGCAAAGTACATTTTTTAATGGGGGCGACGGATCGAGAGACTGTTGCACTTTCGTGGAGGTTAGGTCGCGATGTTTACGGCAATTTGTTTACGTTTTAACGTGAGGCTGGGATGCGCGCGTTCGAGATGTCAGGCGGTTTGATTACGGAATTTCGGAGTTTTGCGGTGATAAATCTACGTGGGCGAAAAATTGTTTATAAATGCGCACGTGCTGTTTGTCGCTTGAAATTTACTTTTTATTTTATTCAAATATTTGACTCTCACATACACAATTGTATTTATTTTCACTTAATACTTACACAATCTTTTTTTTTTTGTTGACAATTTCAATGTATAAATTGTACAGTGTACGTTACTAAAATAAGATTTTTATTTTCCAGCAACGATGACATTACCAAATTTGATCCAGAAATTGGAGAATCAACAAATTTATATGGAAAGAATCCTCCAAGCCCCCATCCAACAAATCCACAAAACGATAACATAGATCTTACTAAAATAAGCGGCCTTACAAATGTCAATATGCAACTGCCAGTAGGTGTTAGTCTAGCAAGTTTGCCTGGAGCATCTATTCTTCCAGGACGTAAAGACAATCATGAAGGGATCTGCGAGGTTGGTTTTCAAAAATTTTATTCATAATTTATACTTTATTTTTCAAGTTTCATTTGAATTAATCTTAAATATTCTTTTAGCTTTATACAGGAAAAATTTGTGCACACTTTGTTGGTAATCAATCCGTCTACATTCCTCATCCCTTGACACAGAGTGAATTGGAAGAAAAACTTATAAATGCCTTTAGTGTTATCAACCAGTCAAAGTAAGTTTTATCCAGTCAGCTTAAAACATTTAGTAATGCAACAACTGTTAAATAAACTGATTATTTTCCCTTTACAGTGAAATATCTACTGAATGTGCGCGCTACGCACAGCCATCGCTGTGTTACTCGACTTTTCCAATCTGCCGAGCCTCTGCAAAGAACCAACAACACAGCACTCAGCTGTTCAATCTGCTCAAGTCTAGCCACCAAGAATCCTTCGAGGAGAGTGACAACGAGGACTCATTTGACGAACTCTCGCGACACGGTATTCCACACAAGCGGTCAGCAAAGTTTCGCTCAAATTTCGACCCTTCATTGGATAATAATCGAGATCGAGGTAAGCTTTAACGCTTCTTCAAAGCAACCCGAAATATTTCTCGTTAACGTATATTTCATTTCTTAGGCTCACCAAGTCGAAAGATCATCAGCACTTCCTACGGCGATATGCACTCTGCCAAAAAGGACGCTATCAATCGCAAACTACGCCGAATTTGCCGCAAGCAGTGCGAGATCCTCGAGGACGAGCTCTGTCAGAGGGAATATGCTATAGGCAAACGACATCCATTAATCGGGAAACAACTGCCTCTACTCGAGTGCTCGGATCTGCCTCAAGACGGTACACCCGAGGCCGCCGACTGCATCAACCTTGGTATCACTACGGAAAACAACGTGCAAGAGGGTAAGTGTTTGAAACACAGTTTTGGAAGGGACAAAGCAAATTGTAACAAAGAATTATTTTTATTTTATAGATGATCACTGTTATTGGGGAACGGGTACGTCGTATCGGGGGGTCGTCAAGACCAGCATAACCGGTAGGCCCTGCTTGCCATGGAGAAATCAATTCAACCTACAGATTTCTGATTACCCTGAACTCGCGGGCCGACGCTCCTACTGCAGTAATCCCGGTGATACCGAGTCTCAACCTTGGTGCTACGTAGACGTGGATAATCGCACGCAGAAGGAACTTTGTTATATACCTAAATGTTGTGAGTAATCAATCAATTATCGATAATTAAAATCTTTTTATTATTCAATAATTGTTTAAATTTAATATTTCTTTTTTATTTGCAGTTGAAAACTTATGGGTTTATGCTGTTGTTGGTTTTGTACTCACTGGAGGATTTGTAATTATAATGATGTGTTATTGTTGTTGCTACAGAAGCAGAAAATCTAGAAGACAAACTAATCATTTACCAATGAATAAAGTAGGTGTATGGTTTTCTTATTAGAGATACCCGTTGTAAGCGAATAAAAAATAGAAAAGTAAAATATGAATACTTTTGTGCTACAGATGTTAACTGGATTACAAAGTGACAAAAATATTTATGATGGAAGACGAAATACTTCGCAGCATATGGAGATGAGTTCTCTGTTGGCCGGCCCCGGGAATACGACACCTGGAACCGGAACCTTAAGCAGTGGAAGTAGTCGAACTTCCAATAATCGAGTGCCACAGTTTACAATAAATGATGTCGTATTGTTGAAAGAGTTAGGAGAAGGAGCGTTTGGTAAGGCATTTGATACTTATTTTCATTTAACAAATAAACGCAACTTTGATAAAGTAAAAAATAATGCAATATTTATACTGTTTTGCAGGAAAAGTTTATAAAGGCGAGTTGGTTGGTAGTAATAAAACAAGTGATAACACTTATGTAGCTATTAAGACATTGAAAGAGAATGCAAGTCCCAAAACTCAAAGCGACTTTAAACGAGAGGTTGACCTTATGACGGACCTCAGGCATCCAAACATCATCTGCTTGCTTGGAGTTATACTCAATGGAGAGCCGATGTGCATGCTGTTCGAATACATGACTCAAGGCGATCTACACGAATTTTTAATTAGCAATTCGCCCAGGTCAGATGTACCACTGAACAACTCAAATGGAAAGGTGCTTGAACAGCATGAATTCTTGCATATCGCTCTTCAAATTGCTTCTGGTTGGTGAAATGTTTACTTTTAAATTTTTTCAATGACTATAGAAATACTTTAATCTAAATTTTAATTAAATTTTTTTAAGGAATGGAATATCTAGCTAGCCATCATTACGTTCATAGAGACTTAGCTGCTAGAAATTGTCTAGTTGGTGAAAACTTGACCGTAAAAATTTCTGATTTTGGTCTATCCCGCGATATCTACAGCAGCGATTACTACAGGGTGCAGTCAAAGAGTTTGCTTCCTGTCAGATGGATGCCACCTGAATCTATATTCTATGGCAAGTTTACGACCGAGTCAGACGTGTGGAGTTTTGGAGTGGTTTTGTGGGAAATTTACAGTTATGGCTTACAAGTAAATATTAATTATTACTACTTATTTACATTTTACAAATGTATTCAAAACACTTTAATAATTAAATAATACTATTTACAGCCTTACTATGGTTATAACAATAACGAAGTCATGGAAATGATACGTTCACGCCAGCTACTGCCTTGTCCAGAAGACTGCCCCACAATGATTTACAGCCTAATGATCGAATGCTGGCACGAGGTTGCGAATCGTCGACCGCAGTTTCCGGAGATTCACCACCGATTACACAATTGGTACGCCAACCAGACGTACCTCAACGATTTTTGCACCGAGACAATGACCAACTACTCTGGCAGCAGCAGTCACAAGAGCACTAATAAAACCAACTCTACGCAGCTCTCGGCGCCACTATTCAACGGCAAAAACGACTCACTTACAAGAAATAATCAACAACAGACGCAACAGTCTATGTATGGCGTCGCGACGACAGATTCATCCTTACACAAACTACTATCACCCAACTTCCAGCATGTTAACGGTCAGCAACAAGCCTTCGCCAACGGTATCGGCCCTTATGCTGAACAGCCTAATACGCCTTTAAAAGCAAGTCAGCAGCAGGTTTACCAGACCGAATACGGTGAGGGTGGTAAACAGTGCTGCTCGCCAAAGCTCAGCGGAGCAAAGAAAGTGTTGCCAGTTGCGCCGCATCTTCAACAGTCCACGCAGGTCTGTTTAAAAAGTAATGGGTTATCGATGCCGCCGAATGGCACGCGACCCATGCAGAACGGTGCCCAGCTCGTTGTCAGGCTGCCGGACCCCAGCAAAGTGCTCACTGAAACGAGGCTTTCGAAACAGTAAACGCGAATTTTTCATTTTAACGAGATTATCATTGTTTAGAGAAAGGAGCAAGGACACGTTAATTTTGCGCTCTTTCTATCACTTTATAAACATCTCAGTTTCGTGAAATTGAAATCCGCGTACTTGTAAATTTACAAGTCTTGAATGTGTTGTACGTTGATGAAAATTAACTGGACTCGACTACTGTTTTCGTTACTGGATGCAGAACGAAAAAATTTGTTTTCGCTACGAAAATATTTTATCGCTAATTTTAGAAACCTTATTTAAATTTTTTTTATTTTATTAAGCAATATATATAGTTTTTGAATCGTTTAAGGTAAATTAATGAGTGTTACCTTGTAGTTTTCATAGTAATTTATTTAAGATTTATATTTGTGTATAATTACTTACTTAACTACCCACAATTGAATTATCTGATTGTTTAAAACTCAAAATGTGGTTAGTTAAGAAGTACTATCTTTTTAAAGGTTTTCTATTTATAGCACAAATTAGTTTGTGACACTATTTAAACAATATTTTTAAAACTTATCATTTTAAGAAGACTGTTAAAAGAGAGGGTAAAACTTACAGAAATTTTTTTTATAACGCGATTCTGTTAGTGCCAGACAACAAGCATTTAACTAAATGTATGTATAGATAATGGACTAGTACTTCGTCAATCAAGTGTAGAAATGGTTTTAAAACGAAACTCCTAAAAGATTAAACCTTTTTAGCTAAGAGTTGAAAATGTTTTACGAACTTATTTACTTGCTTTCGGTTATCTCTTAAAAATTTATTTTATAAAATACTTCTTGAGCGTATAATGTATAGCTGTAATATTGGTTTGTCAAAGGAATAACGTAACGACAAGTTGACGTATGATATGTAATAAACTAAAAGGCTGATATAATATATCTTAAAACTGGCTCTTAATTCTTATTAACAACTTAGTATTAATAGAAAAGTGCCATTTACTCTGTTAATTTTCAATATAACAATTGTATATGCGATTAAAATTTCGTTGAATGAACATTGGATTATAAAAGGATCTGTCTATGCTTCCCTTAAGGGTATGCCTTGGATTGGTGTAGATTCCTACACTATATTTTACATTATTCATTATGATTTTGAGTATTTGTTAGCACATCTTAGTTTTTCCGCAATCGTAGTTACTTGAAGAATGCGGAGGAATTAAGAAAATTTAACAAATATGTGAATTCATGTCGAATGCTGTAAAATAAAGTTATGTCGGTAACTATGATTTTAGAATAGGACTAAGGCATGTTCTTAAGTACGCTAAATTAACTATATAAACATCCAATGACTTTAGCGTAAGCTAATTTGCTATCTCACACGTAGTAAATATTAGCGTATATAAGGGTCCTCTAGACACTTCCTTACTAAAAAATAAAGAGATTATTTGATTGCAGATAAAATTTTTCAGTTTAAAGTAACAATCAAGTCAGTTTAAAAGTATGTGTAAATGACTTCCTTAATGTAAAATTTTATCTATAACTATTTGCAGAACATTTTGCATAAAAATAAGAGTAAAAGTGATTGTAAAATATTAAATTGTAACTCTGCATTTGTATACAATAACTGTATAATTCAGATCCAATTTTAATCAACTTTTGTTCAGGCTTTTATACAATTTGAATAAAATGTTTAATTCGTAAGAAATTTAAATAAATATCAAATTCTATACAAATATGTTTTTCATTCAGAAAGTATTAATAACGTTTTTAAAAAATTTTAAGTTTAATATTAAAGTACACGCCTATGATACTACCAACGAATAAACAGTAGCAGCGGAATCGCTATAAAATGGATTACTTACAGCATTTCAAGATACAACTACATTATTTATTAAAAAGAAAAATTATATTATACTTTTATTTATTGATGTTTGAAACTCAATTATTATAAAAGCTATGCCGACGTTAAATTTCAACGTATGTATGCATAAGTTTGTATCTCATACGTTGTGTGTATAAAAGGTAGATCTGTAAGTGCGTCTAAGCAAGCTAATATGAAAATTCTATATTCCATTTAAGTGGTATACTTGTAATTATCGAAAATTATATATTTTATTTTCTAGAAATAAATTTCAACATTTTCATATTTGCCTGTAATGACAAAAAATTTAGTCATATAAGAATGCGGTACGATAAAGAAAAAAATAAAACGATATTCTATTAAGAAAAATAATTCGTGTAATTAAAGAAAAAGCGTGTATGATAATTTTTATAATTAATTTTTTTAAATATATAATGTATAATGCATATATACTATGTGTGAACATGCGAAATGAATAAATGTGAGCAAAAAACAAATTTAAATAATTGATTATCATATATCAATTTTATCTGTAAAACTTAACGTATTATCTATACAGGTACATGGCTGACTGAATTTTTTACGCGTTTTTTTGTATCAATATGTCTTTTTCGATACGACCATACACAATTTATATGAATATTTCAAAGAATAACATTAAAAAAATCAGTTCACAATGAAAATGTCGAAAGAATCATGACTGAGCGAAGTAATAAAATAAATATATACGAGCAAATTTTTTTATAAATTTAGAAAACAAAATGAAATGACATACTAATAACTTTTGAGATGATTTTATTATGCATTGTAATTAAAAATGTTATTGAAAATCTCGAGGGTTTGTCTAAAGAAAAATAATTGTAGATTTACACAGTAATTTATATTGAGTATTTAGTAACTTACAACCTTTATATATATTCGGTCAAATATATAATCAATGTTTTTGTACCACAGCGTTTTATTAACATAACTTCATTTATCCCACAATACTTCCTTGATATTTACAAAACACGTCTATTAAATTCATAAACAACATCATTATACGTTCAGCAAATTTCATAGTTTATTCAAAACCTTACAATTGTAGTTAATTACAATTTTACACTTAGAGTATGAAATTATAAAATTCATTCGATAGAGATGCAATGTTCCACATGAAATCTCGATGATATTTTTTTTTAACAATAAAGTTCAACTTCATTTTATGTGCTTATAATTTAGTTGCCCGTTTCAGCTTTTATCTATCAATTAATTACAGCAGACACACCTAAAGCTTATTTGTACGCGTTTTAAATAGGTCGTTATTAAGCACTCATAAACCATGCGTTCCCCTACGCGATATTACATTTTTATAAAAATAAACTACGTTAAATGCAAAAAAAGTTGTTCCTCCTTTTTCGTTTTTCTCATTCATTTTATTTGCTCATCACTAATAATCTGAATCATCAACAGGCTTACAAATGTAACAATTCATTAGAAACTATTTTTTTTTGTTTATGTTACAAAATTATAAAGATTTTCCTCGTCTTGAATACTGCATCGTTAGAACAATCGAGATTAAAACAGCGTAACACAGGGCTCTGAAGAAGAAAAGAAAAACAAACGAACATGATTTCCTCATCAAAGTCGACGTATCAAACGTGTAATGCGTTAACAGCTTTATTGTCCGTCTGGCTCACAGCGCCGCTTGAACTTGGAATGAACGTATACGCGATCGTTCGCTTATGGCTAAGAGGTCGGAGAACAATAACGAGAGCTTATAGCTGCTGCTGGTCAATCGACTAGGCGACCGAGCCCGTACCAGGCCGCTAGTTCGAGTTCGAGGTCTTCAACAGCTTGAGCAGTTTGCTGGCTAGTTGGGGGTGCTTGTTAACCAGGGCTGACTGGACGATCGACCTGTCCTGATGGTCCCTCGTGTTCGTCATGGCCTTGAACTCGTCGGGCTTAGCGGAGCGCAGCCGTTCGATGAGCTTTTCATCGCCGCGCCTGGCTCGGGCGAACATCTCGTCGATGGACTCGAGGAGGGCGAGGGTGCGGGCGTCTTTGGTGAAGTCAATGGGCCGCTTGCCCTCGTTGTTGCCGATGTCGTAGACAGCCCCGTGCTTGAGCAGGGTCTTGAGGATGTCGTAGTGGCCGTTGCGGGCGGCGACGTGGAGGGCGGCGGTGCCGTTGGCGCTCGTCCGGGCGTTGACGAAGTCGGTGAGCTTGTCGCGGCTGACCTGGCGCAGCAGCACGTCGACGATGTCCTTGCGGCCTCGGGAGGTCGCGGTGTGCAGCGGGGTGTTGCCTTTGTTCGTGGCCTTCGTCACGAGGGCTCCGCAGCGCAGCAGCATGCTCACGATGTCCGCGTGCCCGAGGTCCACGGCGAAGTGCAGCAGAGTGCGCCCGTCGACGTCCTGGTCGTTCACGTCGATTATGTTGCGCAGGAGGTACTCGACCGAGCGAGCGTCTCCGCCGTCGACGGCGAGCTTCATTTCCCCCTCGAACGTCTGGAGAACGTAGTCCTCCAGCCTGCCGTCGAGTCTCAGCTCGTAGTAGATCTGCTTGATGATCTGCTCGGTGCGGATGATGTCCGGGTGCTTGGCTCCGAGGATCTCTTTGCGCGGCCCGATGCACGAGCTCATGATCTTCAGCGCGCTCACGTAGCGGCTCTGGTAGATGTAGATCTGGGCTATGTTTTGCCAGGTGTTGAGGGTGTAGATGTGGCACGGCCCGAGGATAGTCTTCTGGGTCTCGAGCAGCTCTTCATAGGCCTCGAGAGCTTCGCTGAATTTCTCCTGGTGCACCAGTACGGCGATCATGTTGAAGGAGGTCTTGAACGTGTCCGAGTGCGTAGGCCCGAGAATCATCTTGCGCGTCTCGTAGACTTTGCGATAAACCTTGAGAGCCTCGTCGCTTTTGCCGGTGCGATCGAGAAGGGCCGCGATGTTGTTGAGGGTGGTCACGGTGTCCGGGTCGCGCATGCCCATCGTCTTCTTCTGCTTCTCCAGGATCTCGTTGAACATGACGAGAGCGTCCTCGTAGCGGCCCAGGCCCTCCAGTACGACAGCCATGTGAAAGCGCGTGCTGAGTATATCGGCCTCGGGGACGCCGGCAGTCTCGCGTTGCTTCGTGTACACCTCCTCGTAGATCCTCAGAGCCTCTTCGCTCTTGCCCTGTCGATGCATGATCAGAGCGATGGTACTCTTCGTGCTCAACGTGTCCTTCACGCTCGTGCCTAATACGACGTTCTGCTTGCTGTAGATCTCCTCGAGCATGCTTAGAGCCTCTTGGTATTTGTGCTGTTTGTACAGAATCTTAGCCATGCGGCTTTGGATGTCGAGAGTGCCGGGATTGTTAGGCCCGAGGATCTCGCAGCGCTTCTTCAACACTTTCTCGAAGACCTTGAGCGCCTCCTCGTATTTCTCTTGCTGAATCAGATTCTCGGCGCTCTCGATGTTGTCGCACAGGTCGTCTTGCATGATCTGCTTAAGCTGGCCGACCTTTGGGAAGCCGCTGTGAATAGCTAAAGTGATGAGGGACTTGTTGGCGGTATTAACCGTCCCCATCACGGCCTTCACCGTTTCCACGTCCTTGAGCTTTCTGATGTCGCCTACGACTTTGGGGTTACAGCTGACCACGTGCTCGAACGACTCGCTGACGAGCCTTAGCAGATTCACCACGCTCTTATCCTCAGCTATGTCGAGGGGTGTTTTACCAGCCTCGGACACGGCGTTGTAAATCGCTCCATTAGCTAAGAGCGACTTCAACACCTTGAGATGACCGAACTTGGCGGCGTAATGGAGCGGCGTAAGGCCCTGCTTGCCGACGGCGTTTGGATTCGCGCCGTTCTGCAAGAGAATGTTGACGAGCTCGTCATGGCCCTTCCAGGCGGCGTGATGCAGCGGACTGACGTTGTCGAAGCTCTTGGCGTTGACGAAGCCCCTAGCCTTGATGCACTGCTGCACCTCCAGGGCGTTGTTCTGCTTGACAGCCTTGAAGAGTCGCTCGGTCGCCTCGAGCAGCTCGACGATGTCCTTGTTATCGGTGAGCTCGGCCGGCCGCTGACGTTGCCCATCCACAGGGTTGTACATCGCGCCCTTCTCCATGAGCAGAGCGACCATGTGCCGGTAGCCGGATATCGAGGCCATGTGCATGGGAGTAGCATCCCTGCTGTCGCGCGCGTTCAGATCGGCCCCCTGGCTGATGAGGTACTCCGCTACCTCGGCCTGGCCCGCCAGTGCCGCGTAATGCAGAGGCGTCTGCTCGTTGCGCCCGGGCTCGTCGACGCTCAACCCCAACTTCACGAAGATCTCGACGAAGTCGCGATGGCCCATCTTTGCTGCTATGTGCATCGGCTTCGAGCCGAACACGTCCTGGGCGTGTATGTTCGCTCCGTTGTTCATGAGATACTTGCCTATCTCGACGTCACCCACGTTAGCCGCTATGTGCAGGAACGTGAAGTTGCCGTGGCTAACGCCGCACTGGTTAATGTTCACCTTCGACCTGTTAAAAAGGACTTTGACGACCTTAAAGCTGCCGCAGGTGATAGCGAGCTCGAGGGCCGTGCGATTCATGTCGTCGCGGACGTTGACGTCGATGCCGTGGCGGAGGAGAGCCTCGAGCACACCAACGTCGCCCTCGCAGGCAGCGATGTGCAGGGTCGTTAGGCCGTCTTGGATGCGCGCAACGAGGTCCGCTTTGTGCTCGAGCAGCGTCTGGACGATCTCCTCGTGACTGATTTTCACGGCTATGTGAAGGGGCATGACGTCGTTGCGATTCCGAGCGTTGATCTTGACGCCGCCCGCAAGCAGAACGTCCACGACTCGTTTGTATGACCTAATGACGGCGAGATGAAGCAGGGAGTTGCCGTCCGAGTAGGTAAGGTCGATCCTGGCCTTGTGCTTCAGCAGCAGCCGGACCATGTCGTCGAAGCCGGATAGCACGGCATATAGCAAAGGCTGGCCGTCCTCGGCATTGACGTCCGCTCCGTGGTTGATTAAGAGCTCGGCGATGTCGTAGGCATTACACTTGACGGCCGAGGAGAGAACGGTGCAGCCGTACTTGTTGCGCGTGTTGACCGCCGCCTCGTTCGCGATGAGGATCTCCACGGCCTCCCGGCAGCCGGCCTCCACTGCCATCTGAAGAGCCGTCGAGCCAAAGTTGTGCTTCATGTTGATCTCGGCGGCGTTGTTGATCAGCGAGTTGAGGATGTTGACGTGGCCGTGCTGGGCGGCGAGGTGCAGAGGCCGCACGCGGTCGCAGTCCGAGGCATTGACGTTGGCCTTGTTCTTGATCAGCAGGTCGATTATGTCGGTGTCCCCGTTCGTCGCGGCGATGTGCAGAGCCGTCGTGTTGGTCTTCGTGCGGGCGTTAACGTCCGCGCCGAGGCGCAGCAGTAGCTCGACGAGCTCGCGCTGGCCCTTGTCGACGGCCGCGTGGAGGGCCGAGAACCCGTTGACGTCTCGAGCGTCGACGACGGCCCGATGGGCGACGAGACGCTCGGCTATCTCCTTGCGGCCGCAGGCAGCGGCGACGTGGAGCGGGCGCACGTCGTTGACGAACAGGGAGTTCACGTCGGCCTGCTGCTCGAGCAGGAACTCCACGAGCTCGCGGTGCCCGTACTCCACGGCGACGTGGAGGAAGGGGTCCGCGCGCACGCTCACCCCCTGCTTGGCGAACATGTCGACGGTCTGGAAGTGGCCGCTCTTGATGGCCAGATGGAGAGGCGTCAGACTGCTGGCCGCCACGGGGCTGGGTTTCGCGCCCTTCTTCAGCAGCGCGTTCACGATCTCGAGTCGGCCGTCCTGGGCGGCGTAGTGCAGCGGCGTGTACAGGGTGTGATTATAGTAGACGTTCGGCTCGGCGCCCTGCTTCAGCAGCATCTCCGTCAGCTCGGTGTAGCCGTACTCCACGGCGAAGTGCAGCGGCGTCGCTCCGTCCTTGGCCCGAGCGTTCACGTTCGAGCCCCGGGCCACGAGGAGCTTCGCGACCTCGAGGTGGCCCTTGTGCGCAGCCAGATGCAATGGTGTTGTGCCCCTGTCCGTTTTCGCAAACACGTTGGCCTTGAGCTTGAGGAAGTACTGGACGAGCTCGAGGTGGCCTTTGTCAGAGGCGAGATGGAGCGAGGTGTAGCCGCCAAAAGCCTCGTTCACGTCGGCATTGATCTCTTTATTCATGAGGATGAAAACGACCTCCTTGTGGTTGTTGCGCGTGGCGTAATGCAGCGCCGAGTAGCCAGACTTGTCCTTGATTGCGTGGTTGGCCTTGAACTTGATGAGCATCTCGACGACATCCTTGTGCCCTGCCTTGGCCGCGTAATGCAGGGGTGTTCGGCCCTCTCTGTCGATTTCGTTGATGCCGAGGCACTTGTCCTTGACGAGGAATTGGACGATCGACCGATTGCCGTACATCGCCGCGACGTGCAGTGCACTCTGCTCGAGATCGTTCTTAGCGTCGACGCTGAGGTTCTGCTCCAAGACGAACTTGACGAGTTCGAGGTTCGATCCTTTGACGGCAAAGTGCAGGGCAGTCCACTTATCGACGTTGCGCCCAAAGATCTCCGCGCCGCTGGCTATGCAAGCTTTCACGGCCTCGATGTTTCCCTCCTCCAGGGCAGCGAACAGTTTCTCCTGACTGCCTATGATCTTGAGAGCACGGTTGTACCTGTTGCGGAATCTCACGGGGTCCTCTTGCACGAATTTGCCGATGCGCTTGTCGTTTTCGGCCACGTTCTCGAGTATGAGCTTCTTGGCGTTTAGAAAGACCGTGAGCGAGGGGTCGGAGAGGACAAGATCAACCAAAAGGTTATCGTGGGCCAGATGGTTGCGCAGGCACTTGCCGATCAGAGTGGGCGTGCTCTCGTCGAGGAAGAGCAGGTTCTTCTCGAGGCCGCGCGAGCTGCCGAGGATCGTGAGGATGTCGAGGATCAGCATCTCGAGGACGGCCAGCAGCTTCTCGTCGCTCTCGCTCATGGGGAATTGCAGCTGGTCGTTGGCGAGGCTCGCGTTCAGGATGTTCTGCAGCTCGACGAGCTTCGACGTCAGCTGGGCTCGCTTCTCCTCGTCCGTCAGGATGTAATTGCAGCTCTGCCTGCTCTCGTCGCCGATCGAGCAGCTGTTGAGCTTGCCCTTAAGCTTCTCGATCCACTTGATAGACTCGACCTCGAATTTCGCTATGTAGATTATTTCGCAGGTCAAACGATTGATCTCCACGAGATTTTCGCATTTCACCTTGAGCTTGTTCGTGCGCGATATCTCGACCGCCAGTTCAGCGAGCTGCCTCAGGCAGTTCGTCTCGATCCTTGAAGTCATGTTCTGTAGCGTCATGTCCGCATAGAACTTGGCCGTTTTAATATCTATCTGGTCGATGTTGTCCTCGAGGAGGCCTTGGTAAAGTATGCTTAACATGCGGGCACCCACGAAATAGTCCTTCTCGATGTTTTTCAACTTGTTCTTCTCGTACGCTATGATATCGTGCATTTTTTTAAGAAGCTGCGCCTCGTCGTTTGATTTTTCCGTGACGTTGTCCCTCAACTGTTTGATTAGCTTTTCCAGCATCTCCTGCTCCATAGTATTCAAATTCTTCGAGTCGATGGCTTCCAATTCAAAAGTGTGAAACAGCCGGGCAACTTCTTTGAGCTCCTCCAGATCGCTACTGTCTATGATTCTCTGAAGAAGTATTTTGATCGTTTTTATTTTGTTTTTATAGAGAATGTAGGTAATGATACAATTGATATTTTTAATGTCTTTCTGTACACCAACAAAGTACTCAACATCCTCGTTTTCCTCGATTTCTATTCGTTTCGTCACTGCGTACACGAGTGATAACGAGTTGCGAATATTGATGAAGGCTTTCCTCGTGTTGTTTGGCAATGATAAGAGTAACAGTTCGCTCGTAAAGTTTGACAACTTGGGTGATTCTAGAGTATTTTTCAAATACTCGCCGATGACTTGTAAACTTCGTATGATGGTTAGTTGTCCTTGCCTCTCATTGGGATTAGCGTGCGCTGCTAACTGTACATAAGTATTTATTTTCTCTAGCGAGTGTATATCTCGGATTTTATGATAACCTTCGTACAATTCTCTAAACTGAGGACTACTTTCGGTAATTTTGGCAACATTATAGTCACGGTTGACTTTTGGAAGAATTGCTAACTCTTTCAAGTCAAAGCTATCTAAACTATTATACAAGTCTTCAAGTTTTTCTGCAAAGTTTGCTAGGTGCTTCAAAATAGTATTCTTGTTCAATGTGACTTGATAAAACAAATTGATTTCTTGTTTTTTGATATGTGCCGAGATAAAACTAATTAAACAAAACTCTATTTCCTCCCAGGGTAGTCGATCGTACGTCGATCTCAGTTGCCGTTTCAAAATGGAAACGTTTTGTGCAATGAACTTTATTATAAATAAAAATCTATCACTCACTTCACTTATTTCTTTTAATGAACTAATATTTTCAAGTACTATTCTAATTCGTTCTTTAATGTTGCAGAGCGAATTTATCTTGGGTGAATTTGGAACACTTGTAGATTTGTCGGGATAAAATCTCAAATGAATAATTTTATCTTCAACATACAGTTCCATTTCTTTGGACAATAATACATTCTTCAGCTTTAATTCTTCACAAACTTCAGAAAGAATCACATCTATTTTTTCTAGATTATATACAAAGTAATTTCCTGGCCATTTATGTATTAATATATCTGCTAACTCAATGTTGTTTGATCGTAATGCATAATAAAATGCTGTGTGCCCAGCATCATCTTTTTCTTCTGGTATTAATGGAGTACTTCGATTTAAAGAAATCTTATTTATGATGGTATTGTTGTCAAGAACATATTTCATTATATTCAAACTGTTGCATTTACTAACAAAAATTAAAAAATTTGTACTTTTACACACATTGAGCACATTAGCATCATCATTATAAAATGATTTTAAGTTTGTGTGATCTTCTGATTCAGTAATACAATAAAGTAAGTTACTAAAACGTCCAAAACTTTCAACATCATCTATTAATATACTTTTTCTTATTTCAGATAATAACTGAAGGTAAAGTAGTTTAGCCTTTGCCTTATCACTGTAAATCTTTTCATACTGTTTATGAAATTCTTCTTTCGAGTTATATATACGTGATAAAAAACGTTTATTTTCTTGGTAATTGTTAGCATGTTGTCTAGATTCCATGATTTCCACAAATTATTCAAAAATTTCATTTACTTAAAAATGAAGGTATCACATGTGTGAAATGTATACTTTGCATGGTAACTTATTTTCCTTTCTCAGCTTTCCAGGTTCCTTTTATGCTATATTATCTTAGACTCTTGAGCAATAGCAGTATTTCATCTTTCTGAAAATGAAATAAAATTACATTAATTATATTTTTATTTAAATTCTCTTATTATGCAAAATAAAATTGCTACAAAATAGTATGCAATATACATATAGTACAACAAAAAACGTTTGAAAAAAATTCTATTTTTATTAATAAATCTTATCTAGTGATAGAGATGTGAAATTTAATAAAAAATAGTAAAAGTAAAATTAATTTATCAATATATTTATTTAACCTTATTTTTTAATATAGGCTACATGTGCTAAAAAAATATAATTATAGAAGCAATAACTTGTTTATTTTATAAATTTAGCACATCTATTTTTAGAAAGTTGGGAAATCAAAAATAACAATAAAGAACAAAGAGCTGAGAAACGACTTTGAAATTAAATATCATTGTATCTTGGTCAAGAGGTTATGTGCAACAAAATTTGAAATTAACATTTTCCTTGCACACAAGCAACATAAATATTAAATGATAAACGTAAAAAACAATAAAATCCTAATATTGAAATAAAAAATGTTTACTTTCTTTCTCAAACTACCGTTTAATTCTGTTGAAACGATTAAGCCGCATCTCTTAAAAATAATCGCCACTTGTTTCGCCGCTATATCATCAAATAAAATCACGATCGTTCAAGCGTTCTCCGCTAAAATCGAATAAACCATTGAAACCAGAAAAATGTAGCAGCGAAAACCCCGGGGTAAAAGCAGCGGCAAAGCAGAAAAACTGACCGTAATTAAAGCGAATCTAAAATACCTTGGATCAATAAACTATGAAACGTCGGCGATACGCCGCTCATTTCATAAGCTAGCCCAGCTTATTTGATTAAACAAATCAATAAGCCCGTGAGTGCAAGCCCCGGGGGGGCAGACGTTCGAAAGATGAGCCACGTTGCTTGGGGGGGAGGAGAGTATTGTTTAGCAATAAACTCTTTGTCGAAGAGCCGCTTCAGAACAATAGGGGTTATGTAAGCTTTTCTCTCTGTCTCTCGCGGCGGCGGAGAGCGACAAGCCAAGGCCCGCTATCTGTCCGTCCGCAGGTGTGCTGCTCTTGCCAAAGCCGGAATCACAGGTTACGCGCTTGCGAGAAGACGCGCCGACCTCCCTCGAGGCGAGGGTGTTACCAGGGCGAACAACGACCTCGACGCCACCGGACGATATCGTACCACTTTTAGGGGGATGCCGAGAAAGTTCGCGCGCGCGATCCGTACACTCTTCGAGATAGAGAAAGAGGGAGAATATAAGTAAAGCGAGAGGGAGAGCGAAAGAGCAGGAGGGAAAGAGACATTGCCCTGGAGAGCGTTTAACACCGGGGGGGCCAGCTTCGCTTTTATATTTACCAAGCACTCGAGCTGCAGCGCGTGAAGATGTTGAAACGGCGCATTCCTCTCGGCGATGCTCGGCCTCTGGCCTCTGGCTCTCTTCTCGTGCCTCTCTTTTCCCTCTCTCTTTTTCGGGGGGGCAGCAAAGAGCGCAGTCCTGGCGCGCTACCTGCGCGCGCGAGAGAGCCGATGTGTGCGGAGTGTGTGCGCTCTCTGAGGACACTGGCAGCGGCTCCTGCGACGATCACGGCACGCGCACTAATGACCCCAACGGCGACGACGACGCTGTTCACTGGCGGCGGTGCAGCAGCATCTCTCTCTCTGTCTGCGGATAGCCGCGAAGCGTTCAAAACAAACGGAAGAGATATCGCGCTATGCTGTTCGACAACGGAAACAGCTGATTGGCGAGGGGTAATAGCGGTTTAAAGGAGGCGGAAGGGGGGGGAGAGAACCTGACACGGAGAGGGGACATTTAAATTTGCTTTTTTTTACTGAGGCTGAAGCTGGACGATCGATTTTGCCCGGCACGTGCGACTGATGAGAAATGTTTAACAATATTTTTGGTTTTTAGACATTGTTCGCTGGTTATTTTTTAAATTAAAATAATTTAGGCTTCTTGGACTTTTATACGCGTGTACATTTAATCTTTAAGTTTTTCTGAGGTTTTCCTTTTAAATCTATGTAATTAGAAAAATCGTATGTTGGCGATTTTAGATAACGTACAGAATACGTGTTTCCAACATTGCAGAGTTTTTTAACATAATATATTGTACTTTTTAACACTCCTGCGGTATGAACGACCGAATGAAACGTATGCGTCTCGTGTGATTGACACGATTGAAAAATTAAAATACAATAAATATACAAGGAGTTTTTGGAGAAAAGGTTTAGTCTGTCAGCTGAATAGACTATAGTGAAAATTGATTATAAAAGCGTTATAAAATATATTTTACAAGACTGTACAATTAAGTTCATTACATCTTTAAAAAACGAGTTTTGCAGTCTTTTTTTGTTCTTGAATAAATATTAAGCATCACTTCTTGAAAGTTAAAAATATAATGCAGTTGTTTTTCTCAGCAATAACAAAGTTAAAATCTTAAGTGTAGAAATTGAAGAATATCCATGAAAATTAACTTTTATATTAGTAATACTTGAATAGATCTTTATTTCCACCATATCTGAATCTTGAAATATAATCCACATCAAAGTATTGATATATAATTGTTTTTATAAAATTTCTGAAACAAGAAAGAGTTTATCAGAATTTTTCAATATAACTCAAATTTAAAAGAATATATGCAAATACCATAAGACTTACAATAATTAGTCTTCAACAATCCACAAAATACTTAATTATGGTGTAATATCAAATTAGTCCTAATAAGAATCTTAAAGTAAATCTAAAAATTGGCAGAGAACAGTGCCAAGAGGTGTCGACGTGTTAGCTTATTTATTTAGCCCTCTGCACCATGGTAGGTATGGGGCACTTCATGATTTCGCAGAGCTGGTTCCTGATGGGCCTGAGCTCATCCACGGGCTTCTCCCAGTCGACCGTGTTGAGCTGGGCGAGCAGAACCGCGAGCTCCTCCTCGCTCACTTCCATCTCGTCGCCGTGGAGCGTGAGCGACTCGTAGAGCCGGCTCGCCGTGGCCTTGCGCACGAACTTGAACCGATGGCACAGGTAGATGCTGAGCTGGGCGAAGGCGCCTCGGCTAACGGGCCCGGGCACCTGGAGCAGGTGGCAGAAGAGCTTGACGCTGTTCAGCTGGGACTGGGTGGCGTTGATGCACTTGCTCTCCTTCTTGAGAAGCGCGAGGATGCGCCGGGGCACTTGGCTGCTCGGCTCCTCCATGACCGGCTGGACGCAGCCGGAGCTGAAGAGTCGGTCGAGGAACGCGAGACTGGCGGCGATCATGCGGTCGTCGCCGTGGCACTCCTCGAAGATGTCGCAGATGTCGTTGCAGAGGGCCGTCAGCGTGGGGCCCTCGAGCTGCTGGAGGTAGGTGAAGAGCGACATGCTCGAGTGCTTGACCAGGGACTCGGAGAGGCCGCCCACGCTGAAGATGATGCCGCGCAGCAGGTGCCGGACGTACGGGCGGAACGAGAGCATCTGGATGAAGAGCGGGAAGGTCTCGCTCTCGGAGCGCCAGTCGATGAACTGGCCGGCCTCGCTGTCGGGCGAGAACAGGGCGCGCAGCTCCGCGTGGTGCGGCACGTTCGGCAGGTCGCTCTGCACCAGAGCGTTGAACGCGCCGCCCGCCTTGAAGCGCGTCCGGTCGATCCGCTCGACCGCCTGCTGGGCTATGCCGCCGATCACCCGGGTCATGAGCTTCTCGCTGAGCACGCTCTCGTCGCCGGCGCGGTGGACGAGGCTCGTCAGCGCCAGGATCCCGTCGACCGCGGCCTCGCGCACCCACGAGCCGATGTCGCCTCGGCTGTCGTTCGTGTACTCGGCCAGCCCGTTGAACAGGCAGGCGTACATGTCGTCGACGAACGGCTGCCAGATGTCCGGGTGCGCCAGCCCCAGAGTTTCGCAGAGCTTCGTCAGGGACTTCATAGCCTCGCGTCTACTCTCCGCCCAGAGAAGCGTGTCCTTGCTGATGTAGCAGCACTGCATGAGCTTTTTGAATATGTCCTCTCCTTTCTCTTTGAGTATGCACTCGGGAAAGTGGCCGATAGCCTGAGCAAAACCAATCCTGTTTGTTTGACTAGCTGATTCGAGATTGTCCAAGTATCTGTTTATAATAACGTGCCTGTCGTAAAGATCCCAAGTAAAATAATATTCTGAAAAAAATGCAGTATGAGCTTTTGCAGAGACTTCTCTAACATTTGTCACTTCGTTGCTCAAACATTCTTCTAGTAAACTCTGCCAGTCACTTATGATAGTTTGTGGTTTACTTGTTAGAGTCTCATTTACTTTGAAATGCACAATGGAAAATTTCTTTATAAGAGTTGCACATGCTTGTTTTATAATTTCACCACCCAATCCTCTTAGCTGACCCCTATTGCGGCATGTAGATACAATATTTTGAATTTTTTCCAAGTTATCCTTAGCAATTATGTCATTCAAGTCTTTTTCAAATGTTTTGTGCAGGGCTACAAGTATTTCAGCAATTGCAAGAATAGCACCATGACGTACAAACAAATCAAGCGAGTTAACGTAGTCCAACAATACTGGAAGCACTTCATTTATCATATAAGTTGTATTAAGATTTGTTAAATTGTGTAAGGCCTTAGCTGAAAGTTCTCTTATAGCTATATCCCAATGAGTAACTTTTCTTTTTATAAGATGATCAACTAAAGATTGAAGATAGCCTTCATATTTTGCTACATGTACACTAATCTTGAGATAAGCATTGCTTCTAACTCCTACTTCAAAATAGTCAGCTGCAGAAATTATTTCAATACCATGAGGAAAGTTTCCTTGTCTACCTACATTTTCTTGAAATGCAGCAGAGCCAGCTCTGCGGCAATTAATTTCTCTGTCAAAACAAGTAACGATTAAAAGAGCTCTAGCTATATCTTTTACATAAGGTTTAAAAACTTCAGGTTCAAAGGCTCTTGCAAATGACCAACAAACAAAGCAAGCTGCATCTCTTATTATTGAGCCAACCGGCCCATAAGCTCTAGGTTCATCAAAAACTAGAGCTTGAATAACTAAAGGAATAATATCTTTTAGCCTGTAAGGTAACAGCAATCCCCTTCTTCCTAATTCAGCCAAAGCTAAACAACCTCCATGCCAAGCAGTTTCAGATTCACGTGATGAAAATAAATTAATGACAAAACCAAGCACATCATCTGCCAAGTCAATTGGCAGTCTTGCTGTTATTCTACCAATACCCTTTGCAGCAGACCATCTTATAATTATTGATTTATCTTGCAAACCTCTTATTAGATGTTCAAAAATATCTTCCATAACTGGTGGAATTTCACGATCATCATTTTCAGATACAGCAAAATCACTTTCAACTGGAATAGGTTCTCTACACTCTCCACCTTCTGGCAAGGTAGTTGCTAAAATTATAGTCTTGGATGCTTTCTTATATTGCCATGGGGTAATATTAGCTTTCAACAATGTAATACCAATTCTTTGAATTATTTTAATTGAAAATTTTCTAACAAGAACAGCAGAGCCTTCATCCAGCTTTAATTCTGTAATTTTATCTAATATAACTTGAGTAAAAGGTGCAATGTCATCTCTACAACTGTGTTTTATGATTGATGCAATAACTGCTAAAGGCCTGTAATTTAAAGGATCACTTTCAGAAAACTGCAAGGCCCAGTTTATCATGTCATTCAAATACCGTTCTTTCACATCAAATCTTGTAAGAAAATTGGCTACTAAAAATATTGCAGCAGTAGAACAAGAGTCCTTTGAAGCACAATATTTCTTACAAATGTCAATAACTCTAGTTGTAATAGTTGTATCAGTAGATTCACCGGTTTCTAATTTAGACAAGGCAAATGGTATTTTAGATATGATAGACAGCCAGATAAGCAATACGTATCTAGTCTGCCAGTTATCCTTATCACTTCTATCCTGCATTTCAAGCATTTCCAAAACGGGATTAAAATCCGTCACCTCATGCGGCAGATAAATAGCAATTTTCTTGTACGTTTTGACGCTCATGATGATGTAGATGTACTTAAAGGTGTAGTGCTTAAGATAATCAAACTCTTTGTGCTCCCAAATAAACTGTATAAGCGGCGCAAGAAGGCTCTCCAGATAGGGGTCGAGCAGTTGGGGCTGGTCCTGGTACTGCTTCATGATGAAGCAAAAGCGATCGAGGTTCTTCTCCATGACGCGGACCGGCTGGTCTGGCACATGCAGCTGCCTCATGAGGCTCTCTACCTCGTCCACCTCCTTGAATGCGCTGAGCCCGCCAGCGCATTCGGTTGGCTCGTTGTCGATCTCGTTGGCGTTCATGGCTGACACCCGGGGGGACTTTGTCGTCTTCTTCTCGAGTCCTCGGATGTTTAAAGCTCCACGATTCTAACCTCTAAGTGGCATAGCAACGACGGTACGAGAGTCCTTTACTGCTCAATACACTGCGACATAACCCTCTCTCCAAACAAAGCTGCGGCTTGTTGTACAAAGTGGAGTCTTGGATTTTAAGATCTGAAAGGAATATTACAATTTAACAAAAATAATTGATTTCAAAATGTAAATAATGTAAGTCATAGGCTCATCGAAGAAGAAGAACAAGGTAAAGGGACTACAGGACACGAATAGAAGTAGTATAAGAATTCTCAAAATTAGTCATTAATTTATGATTCCATGGGTCATTTCCTCTGAAAAAAAATTGAAAACAAAAAACAGCAAAAATAAAGTGGAAACGTGAAGTTTACGAAAAAATAGTTAATTTAAAAAAAAAAAAATTTGCGCTATTTTTCTTTTGTTGAATTGTAATTTTTCTATACCTAAATGTAAAAGCTGCAAATTTCATCGTGCAATTCACTGAATTTTTCTATTCAAAATACGATAAGCCCTGCAACAAATTATTCGAAAGAAAAAAGAAAAATTGATATTTTTCCAAAGATAATTAATTTATTTGTAAAAAGAAAGTCCTATCGGTCTATCTTACACTTACTAGCACTGCAAGTTTATTCGTAGTAGTAACAGAGAAGCAGAGAAAGAGCTAAACACAAACGCAACACAACAGCAGAGCAGACTAGCAGGCAGCAGCCTGCAGAGCAGCACCGTCATCTGGTCGCGCAAGCGCACTGACGTTTTATTGCAGGGGCTTATATATACGTGCGTTCACGATTCCGTCGGCAGAGTTACGTGCGAACCACGACAGAGCGATTTACTAATTAATGTGATGTTTTCTGTGGGCATAAACAAGGTAAGGGCCATGCCAAAATAATCCGGCTCGGGCCGCTAAACTGGAGCATCTCCTCGCCGACGAGGCGGTGCTCCGCCTGGGTTATCGTTCGCCGAAAGTGCCGAGAGAACGTGTGCGGAGTGCGCGAGAGAAAGAGAGCCAGCCGCGGAGAGAGAGCAGCCAACGACGTGTGCGCCACGGGAGAGCTGGCCCTCCTCGCCGACATCATCGCGAGTTGAGACTTTCAGCGGACACGGACTCTTTCCTCCTAATCCGACGCTCGCTCGGCCTCGTGTCCCCCGGCCCTGGTGCACCTCCGACCTGGGTGAGGCGAATGGAGCCGAGAAAGTAGCCGGCGGAGGAGCTGTGTACAGGCCCCCCCAGGCCCGTTAGCTCCACCCTCGGCCATAGCTGTGTCTCCTGGGCCGTCGTGTGACGTCGGCCCCCGCGTGTGCGCGTCTCCCCGCTATCTCTGTGCCGTTCTCTCTTGAAGCAGCGGCAGCAGCAGCTGATCCGAGATCATTCCAGATGCGCTCGGCCGCCCGGGCGCTGCTGCCAGCGCAGTTTACGAGTTGCTCGCGTACAAGCGCCGAGGGGAGGGGGCCGTCTGGCCTTTTCAGCAAATTTCGAGGATCCGGGTGTCGAGGAGAAGGCTCGGCCGATCGTTTAGCAACGGGACCTCGAGGCCGAGGCTTCTCCTCCTCCCGCCCCCGGCCTCCTCCCCGCCCCCGTCGGCCCCACCTCGCCCCTCGTCCAGTGCACTGGCTACATGCCGATCGTTTGTTTGCGCTCTCGTCTACCGCCGACGTGTGTGTATTGCGTTTCGCTCTTTCTCCCTCTCTCGCGCTCTCTCGCATACCGGAGCATAGAGCGATACCTAGCCAGTCTCCTCTTGTTGCTATTCCACTTTCGATCCGACGATTTTCATCAAGAACAGCACCTTGTTCTAGCAGATTTTTCGATATTTTCCCTCACGCGGATGTGTGCTCTCTTTCTCTTTCTCTCTGGCTCGTGCGCTCGCGCTTTGCCCTCGCTTGCTGAATTTATTTATTGGGCAGACATTGAGATTGGGAGGATGCTTGTTTCGTGAATAGCTTGATTTGCGACTCTAAAACGCCTGTTGGAACGGCGGGTTTGTTTATTTGCAACATTTTTAAAGCGCCAAGCTATTTATAAGTCCTAAATATAAAATACACTTCCGAATTTTAAATGAAAAATAAATTGCTTTGTAAGAGTCATTTATTTGGACCACCAAGTAATTGGGCTCCTTATTAATAACAATTGCTATTATTTGAAAAGTTCAAAGTAATTCAATAAGGAAGTTAATGTTATTTATGAGAAGCAAAAGAATTAGTAAAGTCTTAATTTACAATATGTTTTGTTTTTGAAGAAATATTTGTGGAATTATAAACATTTCTAATTGCTTACAGAATGCCAATACAGGCACCACAGTGGACTGAATTTCTTTCTTGTCCTGTTTGTTGTCATGACTTTGATGTGGCTATTCGTGGGCCTATATCTTTAGGATGTGGCCACACGATATGCCGCACCTGCTTGGCCAATCTCCATCGAAAACAATGCCCTTTTGATCAGGTTAATGAAAGCAAAATAAATTTAATGACAAAAGTAACTTTACTTTGTCATTAAAAGAGCTTCATTTAAAAATTTACATCTTATATAAAATAAATATTTTGTAATTATTTTCTTTTTTTTTTACAGAGCCCTATTAATACAGAAATTGAAAAGTTACCTGTCAATGAGGCATTGTTACAACTAGTAGGCAATTCAGTGCCAAGCAATAATGCAGCAACAACATTTCAATCACTTTTGTCTCCTGAAGACTACACCCATTACCTGGTGGCCAAACGTTGTATTGAGGAACTTGCACTTTACCTCAAACCATGTCAAGCCACACCCAACAGTTCAACTGGTAAGTAATAATCTGTTATTCAAATGTGACTTGAATAATGTGATAAATTATTCTAATAAAAATTTATATAATCAAGCTTTTAACACAAACAACTTTTTATTTTAGGCATTGGTTTAGTATCTAGACCAATGCAAAGAAAATTAGTGACTCTGGTTGGATGTCAGCTTGTAGAACCAGAGGGCAGAGCAAGGGCTGTAAGAGCTGCAAGAAGTTTGGGTGAAAGATCAGTTACAGAATTGATTTTACAACATCAAAATCCTCAGCAGCTCAGTGCCAATCTATGGGCTGCTGTTAGAGCTAGAGGATGTCAATTTCTTGGACCAGGTAATTTAATTTTATGTGTATATTTTCTTTTCTTTTATTCTATATTGATTACCAAAATAATGAAACAAAAATTTATTAATAAATTAGGAATGCAAGAAGAGGTGTTGAAGCTTGTTCTCTTAGCACTTGAAGATGGTTCAGCATTATCTCGAAAAGTTTTAGTCATGTTTGTGGTGCAACGTTTAGAACCTCATTTTCCTCAAGCTTCAAAGACAAGTATTGGTCACGTTGTACAACTTCTTTATAGAGCTAGTTGTTTCAAGGTATTTACATAACAGTTTCTCTTGTTTACCTGTTTTAACTAATTAAAATTATTGATCAATTTAACATAATATTACTTTTAGGTGTCCAAACGCGAAGGAGATTCATCTTTGATGCAGCTTAAGGAAGAATTTAGAACGTATGAAGCATTGCGCCGTGAACATGACGCTCAGATTGTGCAAATAGCAACAGAAGCTGGGCTACGCATCGCCCCGGACCAATGGTCGGCATTGTTATACGGAGATACCAGTCACAAATCTCACATGCAAAGCATCATCGACAAACTACAAACTCCCCAATCATTCGCCCAAAGCGTCCAAGAACTTGTTATTGCACTACAACGTACTCCTGATCCTGGACAGTTGAGTAGCTTGAGACCGCATCTTGAATTGTTGGCCGCTATCGATCCAAGTCCTGGTAAGCCAAGTTTTATATTAGTTTCATACCCATTTTCTTTATGCAAATAAATGGTTATAAATATTTCGTTTTTTCTATACCCAGAATCAGAACCACCAACATGGGCAGAGTGTCGTGCAGCTCTCGACGCTATCAAGATCGTCGTAAGTGCCCTGGTCGAATTTATTCAGCAACACGGCAATCGTAAATCGCAGGACGGTGCGCACAATGCAGGTCAGTCTAAGTACAAGGTGAGCATGTGCCGTGACTTGACGCTGCGTGGCTCCTGTCCTCGTGCCACCAGCTGCACATTTGCACACAGCGACGTTGAGCTTGACAAGTACCGCTCCAAAAGCCGCAAGCTACAAACGCGCCCAAATCTGCCCTTAAATGGTGGGGATGAACCTAAGGCCCAGAAGACGTTGATTGTGTCACCATCACAGGGTCAAGGTGGAGGTAGCAACAAAAATTTTAAACAATGCAAAGACGTCACTAACAACTTTCATAAAAATCATGAAAAACACACGCACAGAGATAGTGAGTATCGATATTATAATTACAACTCGATCCAAAATACTTGTGTCTGTTGAACAAGGAACTAATTAAAAAATTCTATTTTAGATTTCAATCATATAAATAAAAACAACGCAGTGCAGCAACCGGTATTGAATAATGAAAACAATTTGATTGGATCTTTGACGAATTACATGATACCGGGTGCACAGAACATGCCGCGCCTCATACCGCAGAAGGAGGTGCAGTGTGGGCCGTATATCATGCAAGCAAGCGGCGCACCTCTCGATTACAACAACGCTGCTAACATCCATCTCTGGGACCCAACACAAATCGCCCCGGCTATGCAGAATGTGTTTCCAAACAATAATAATAACAACAATAGTAACAACAAGAAGCAACGAACTGCAGCAAAGACTCTCGCAGCTCTGCTGCAACGTAGACTCGAAATTCTCAATCAACTAGAGAATATCGTCAGTAAACAGACTCCTCCGCCGATGAAAGCGGTAAGATTGTTATTTACGTTGCAAAGAACGTCTTTCAAGTTAAACTTTCCATTTGAAATGGTAATGGCAAACTTTGATTTTTAGAACTATTACGACGTACAAAATGAGTCTTTATATCCAAATTACTCTATTTGGACTAACGCTTCTTCGAATCAATCTGCTCCAACAGCAAACATCAATTTTACCAACAATTTTATCTGTAACGATTCTATTCTTTATGATGATGAATTTGTACCTTTTGATGCTTCGTCTAGTAAATATGGGCCTATATCCAGACTATCAAAATCCATTTTAAGGTAAGATATTATTATTGAGACAATTTATTTTTTATCATATGTTTATCTGCTAAAAATATAATACATGGTGCATTAACAGACCAACAAACGGTATTCAACAAAATGGTTTATTTAACGACAACGTGGGCAATTCATTCTCCACTCTTCGATCAGTAGGAGCATCAACGCCTGTTCCTTCTCGATTTTATACCCAACGTGAGTTTTTTTATAATTATTATAAAATTTAAATATATTTTAATGACAATTATTTAAGTTTACCTATAAACACATTTACGTTTATAATTTAAAATCATTATTTTTAGCTTTTAATACTATTAATACAAATGGAGGAATGCAACAAATTCCTAATTCAAATTTTGGTGATACGTATATTGCTCTTAATCGTAATATGACAGATGTAACTTCTCAAATGCAAATCCCTCGTCAAGATTGTATGTCAAAAGAGTATGTAATAATTTTTACTAATGAATTACGTTACATTGTAAAGAATTTAAAATATTCAATATTTTTCTATACAAACTTTTAAAATTAAACTTGATAATAATTTATTCTAGATTAATAATCGAATCACAAAAAGTAAAACAGCAATTGAAAAGTTTAGAGAAAAAAATTAATGATCTGAAGGTAAGAACTAAACAAATAAATTATTAATTTCATATATGAAATAATGTAACTAATGAAGCAATTTTTATTGTAATGAAGATTGCTACTCAAGAAGTATCATTTACTGAAGGCGAAAGACTAACACAAGAATTACAAATGATTGAAGCAGGTATAAGAGAAAAGGAGAAAGATGTGTGCAATTGGAGTCCATACAGTAATACAGCATGGATTCAACCTCCTGTTAATTTAGTGACTAATCAAAACTCGAACAAAGATTTTAAACCTGATGAAGTAAGTTTAATAGTTATTTGACATAACAATGATATTTATAAATGAATTAATTATCTTTATATTCTACAATGATCATTGACTATTTTAGTTATATTTACGATTGGGTTATAGGATTATGAAGAACTAATGATCTTACTAAATTACTTATTTTGTTTAATTAAAGGAGGATTCGTACGAAGCCGATATCGCGAATGACATGCGGGAGTTTGAATTGCGGTGGGAGACCGAGTTGCAGGAGCAAGAAAAGCGCTGGTCTAAAGAGGAGGAAGTCAAGAAATGTTGAGGATATTTTGTAAAACTACTCGCTCAAGCCCTTAGACGACAAAGTTAACTATAACGCTGTTGTATTTCTATGTTGCTATTTTTTCTTTCGGCAAAATTATTCTCTAGGGGTGGGCTTAGAAGTTTAATCGTGTTTAGATCAAATATTTATCATTTTTGTTTGTACATAGTATTCGAAATCCCGAGGTATTTATATCATCGCGATGATATGTACCCGTACCTTTAAACATTTTTTTTTTAATTTTTTTCTTTCACGAAAAATTTAATAGACTGCTTTAATCTAAGTACGAATTTCATCGTCAGAATGATAAGCAACCTCAGTGAGGTTAGATGATATTACGATTAATCCCAGAAATTCGTACTTACGAGTGCAGTTCAAGACGATAATAGCAAGTGCTGAGAACAAAAATGAAGTAATTGTGACGATTTGGAATGTTAACGATTATCGCATTCTCCAGTCTAATGATCCGAATCGAAAAAAAAACGGATCATCCGACCAGGGAGTGCTTTTCTCCGTAGTCATTGAAAAATAGTTTATATAGTCCATCGAAATGGGGCAAAAACTGTTTTACAAAAACAAACAAGCGCACGCGGGTAGTACGGAAAATGGGGAGATTTGTTAAAATTTAACAGAAATTAATCGTCAATGTTTTATAAACATGACAGAGTCTAGTATATTTATTTATATATATATATTTATATATATATCTGTGCAGGTAGATCGAAAATCGTCTGAATATCGGTACGGTACGTAATCGGAACGACGAGAAGTAAAAAAAAATAAACGTGTTAATCAACCTGGGTTATAAGGTTGCGTGGAACCATAGAATATGTTTTAAGTAGAGAAAAAAAATCATATAAATGTTGAGAATATAAGCGATCAAAGTATATTAGAGGAGATCTTGAAATTTAAGATATGTCTTAAATTTGATTGTATTATCTTTGTGATCAACCAAATCTATTACTGAGCGCGATTTTAAGAAGACAAATTTTTTAAAATCATTCGTCTCCCCGCTTATTTATTTCTTTATTTTTTTATTTACGTAAAGACAAATTTTTATTGTTTTTATATTAAAATGAGATATATATAATATATCCGACCGGTATGAGTCCTCAAATTTCAAGGTCTCAATTGCGTCTATTCTATATTAATAAAAATTAATTAAAATAAACTACCTTTATCAAAAATTTTGCATATTATTATATAGTTAATAAAAAATGATACGTTTGATATAAGGTCTGTGCATTAGGCGTGATAATGTTTGTGCACTTGTAAAGTCCTTTAAAGAAAAGATTCTTGTGGTACAGCTTAAAAAGGCAGACGTTCATATATAACAAATAGTCAAAAATATGGAAAAAAAATTTCTTTTATAACCGGAAACAAAAATTTTATGTGATTTTTATACGTATATATGTGTGTGTGTGTATGTAAATTGTCTACGTTTAATTATACTAAATTAATTACTTTTCTGTCCAGAAAACAATTAAATATTTGTATGTGAGTTATTTAAACAAAAGTCTCATATTTAATTTATAATATGTAGTCATAATATTGTTGCATAATCATGTGTAATTCCATCACAATTGTACAATTAATCAGATAAACATGTTTACGTAGACAAATTGCATACATAGCTTTTAGATGAAACAAGTTTTCTTTTTTGTCATAAAAAGTAACTTTCGTAATAAATATTAAGAAAAAAAAACGTTGGGAAAAAAATATTAGTTTTATCGTTAAATACGTGTAAAGGAAAAAGAACATTATTAATTGTGCCTAGAAAGGAGCAAAGCATTTCTCTTATTCTATATATGAAAAAACGTATATATATCTAAAGTCGATGAACTATAAAGACTGGTAATCACTATTGCAAAAGAAAAAAATTACAATTGTCTGTAATTACGCGTGCGATAAGAGCCCAACCGAGTTTTCACAGATTTTTCAAAGTTTTTTTTTCTTTGTTAATATTTATATCGAGTTCGATTCTGCGGACTTTGCTTTCGGGCGAAATATATTTATAGATTCACATTGGCTTCCCGCGCGTTTACGTAGATGATGGGAATAACGTTTTTTACTCACGTCATCTGGCTCTGCATTTTTCTTTCTTCGTTTTACGGACAAAAGATGCCTTTTTGTTGATTTTCGCAACTCACTCGCTTTTTGTACCTTTGTTTTACTTTCCGTTGCCACGTGTTGTTTTGATTATTATTTTTATTTTCCTTATTATGTTATCGAGTTTATCCAGTTTGCGAAAAAACAAATATATATACATATATATTGCCCATTCGTTCGTTTGTGCACTTTTTTCTTTTCGCGCTGAGGACAGAGGCTCTCTCTGTTGTCTCGCGACAAGGGAAGAGAAGGAAAATTTTTGTCGAATTGAAATTGTGTTTTATTTGACTCTAGTTTCATTTCTTATATGATACATAATGTATAGCCAATTGTATAATGGATTCCAGTTTTATTGGAAGCGCTGATAGACTTTTTACGAGATCACCAGAGATAATGGCAAACCGTCGATCGTAAAAGCGTAGGATTATTTTTGTACGTTTCAGCGAGAAACTCATCTATGTTCTGGCACGATATTTTTTATTTTCGTAAATATGATGTTCTGTACAAAAAAAAACATGTGTACCGCGAGACTACTGCTGGCGACATTTATTTCATAATCAATCGCGTAATTGAAACTTTTGCTTGATCCTCGAACGAGCATGCACGAGCTGGCAAAGAGAATTAACGAAACAACAATGTAGGATGAAGAAATGTTTTGCTGGAACATTATTGATTTCTTACGACGATAAAAACAACAGTGCAATGACATCCATTCGATTGATGAGAGGGTAACCGTTTCTCCTTTTCACAGCTGATAAAGTCCGATAAGAGGCCAAGATGTGTTTTTGTAATCGAGGAATGGTTCAATTTTAGGCTGTGAAGGGGAGAATGGAGTTGCTCCTTTTCCATTGATTGTTTAATCACTAAAGTGTAATTGTAATATCAAAACTTGTTATCGATCGATTTATATTTTCCCTATTTTTATACATTTTCATAGTGCATTGCTTTAACATACATTCTTTTTATAACGAACATTTTGCTTAATTTTACGCTGACTCTCTTAACATGGCAAGTACTTGGTCGCTTTACTCGCACGTCTTCTTTTTTTCATCCCTGGCGGATAATCTTATTTTTAATTCATCAAATCAATCTTTTGTTAAACATTTTATTAAATTATCAATGTAACTTTTGAAAGTGTAAAATACTACAATTCTTAATAGCTTAGATTATTCGATCACTTAGCAGTGTGACAGTTTTTTTTCTAAATTAATAGTAAATCTCGCATTTTTTACTCGAGGAAAACTTAAAATGTTCGAATGAAAAAAAAATCGATGAATTAGAAGTTTTGCAAATTTTTACAAGAATTTCAAAGTACTTTTAAATAACAAATTTCCACCAGGGAAAATAAAAACATAATAACGCGTACGCCGAGTAAGTAGACTGAAATAGAGAAAAAAGAATTAAATAATTAAGTAAAAAAAAGTATGGAGGGCTGTGTAAACAATGGGAAGTAAAAAGCGCAGCAATATTGTTTGTGCGAGCTTCAGATTAATTGCATGTTAAACATGTCACTTTATATATGTATGGCGACAAATGATACGCGCGTATCTATGTTAATGGTATAAAGAAAAATTCATAACGAAAGAAAAATGCAAAATGAAAAAAAAATCCGCAAAAACAAAAGGTGTATCGGAGAACATTCTCAGGTATATATTTGTAAACAAAAAAAAAAAAGAAAAAAATTCTTACAAGCAAAATGTACCGCAAGTATATGTTTGTATATACATATCGGTATGCGACTACGAAAAAGCAAAGAAGTACTTCGCTCGACGAAAGATAAAACGAAACAATTACCTTTAGATCGATGGTGTGATTAATAGTTTTGCTCTTGGCGAAAACGTCGTAAACCATATGTAAATTGAACGGCTATCAGTTTCGGATGATTCGTTCGAATTTTTCTGTGTTGGATATATGAAACTAAAATAATTGATATCTCGATGCGTCGACAAAGAAATTCTTATTGCCATCACTTCGATACGATTTTTTGTCCTCTCAAAATGATTAATTAGAAAAATCGTACGTTTGAATGTAAATTTTTTACAAAGAACTGAGTAACTGTGCAATTTTATTAATACAACGTTGTGAACGTGTTGGTTAAATTGGAGTTTCTTTGTAAGCAGAATAACATTTTTAGATTGCACTATTGTAGTTGGGGATGCAACATTTATCGGCATACTGCTAACATAAGTTGCGTTAAACTTTTCTCACTACTTTAATACGTAAATATTAATGTACGTTTAATATTTGTGTATTAATATAGCCATTGTTAATAAATGATCTTGATTGTAAACGCTTAACAAATGTTATTTTATTCTTGTGGCATTACTACACATCAGTCTTGATTTTTCCTTTTGTTTTTTTTTTAATTTAAATCAGATCATTTACTATTATCAATTATACGACTGTCCCTTTTTTGCAGAGAATTAAGAAAAAGTAAAAGATTTTGACTACTGCAATCATTAAAACGCCAATCGATATTCGTAATCGAATTAAAAAGGTTAATCCATTAAGCAAAAGTCAATTATACCAAGAATTCGAGCGAATCAAGTGCGACTGAGTATCACCACATTTTCTGTCTAAAACAATAAAAAAAGATGTGTGCTCGTACGACTGCCCGTATACACAAAAACAGTATAGAGAAAAATCGCGAGTTCAAGCTTGCAAACGTTTTTGAATGCCTTCACAATTTTTTACGAACAATCGTTGCGCGTAATTGTACGAGCGATACTTTTACCGAACTTTGCTTAAACAGAAACGAAATGAAAATGGATACATAAGAAAATCAAAGAAAACATGGTTCAATATATAGTGATTGGCAACATACGTGATGCTACTCATACGTATGTATTACGATTGACGTAAACGCCGTTATTTATCATCCTTGAAAAACACTTCGAAATGCCTGTTATTTGTGTACACAATCGTCGATACTTTATAGTTGTAATTATGTGATAACAATTTTTTCTGTTTTATTTATTTTTCTCTTTGTCGTTATTTCAAATTACATTTTTTTTTATTTAAATTGTAATCATAAAACGTAACCCAACGTTGTATCGGTTAAATATGCATGTTAAAGGATTCAGCGATCGTTAATTCGATCAAGTGTTGCAGTTGTTTGCCATCGTGTTCTCATTGACGTTTTTTGTATTTAAATAATTTTATATTTGTGTTACTTTCTCAATGGAAAAACATCGTTAATTCGATCTAAACGTAAGATCTCAACGGCAATCGTAACGTATTAATCATTGATGAAAATATTTGCCACTTGCGGCAATTCTTGCAAAATAACGAATAACATTATTGTTGATCGCGACGAAGCCAAGTTGGTAAGATCCTAAAAGTATAATAATATTAAGCACACTCCGTTTAAGATTCTTTCGTCGGCGCGACGAAACAAAAAAATGGATTTTTCTTTCCTGCTCTCGCATCTAATGTGAAATTCGTTTTCTCTGTATTTACTTTGCAAACAAAATGTAATGTGGTCGAAAGTGTAATATATTTATATACTCAATATAAAAAAACTTGCTAAGGTTTATTTGTCATTCCTTATTTCACATTTTCCAATAAATTTTTTCAATAACGGTAATATTCAAATAATAAAGAAATTCTACTGGACGATTCGGCTCGAACATTAAAATAAAAATATGGTTAATGCTTGAAAAGATCATACGTCGAAATGTGTAAGTATACAATCAGAGTCGATTTTCTTAAGAGCGGCATTGCAGCATTAAGAGCAGAGAGTCGGTGCACCCTTATCAGGTTGCTATCGGTAGACGGCACGTCTCCTATGCACGCGATAATTCCTCCCAGACGTAAACAAGATATTGCTTGTTAATGACATCGGGATATCCTGTCTTAGCATCGACAAGATTGCATCTCAAAATTTATAAGATTTTCTCAAATTTTACTTTGAATTTTGAATTTAATCGAAAGAATTTCATGAAATAACAAACACTGTAATAACGATATTTGCTTATCAAGATTAAGCCTACATACCACCATCACGATCCTTTACACAAACTAAAAAAAGAAGCTAAAAGATTCCAAGCGCTGATCGGACAATAACTAAAAATAAAAGTGCATCGCAATAAAAACGATACGTGTTCCCGCGCTTATAACGGGACGCAGCTTTAGTACGCGGAGCGGCCGCTTGGGTCGTTCGCGATTTCCAAATTTCCAGGAAGCCAGGGGAGCGAAGCGCGCGCGCGCGTGGAGAGAGCAGCTCGCTTACAGAACGAGGGAAGAAGACGGCACGGCAGTGAGCGAGAAAGAGAGCAGGCTCGAGAAGCGCGTGTGTGCAGCAGCAGAGCAGTAGAGAGAGCACGCAGCCTCGAGGCTCTCTTTCGCGACAATTAATTCGTCCAGCAGAGACTCTTTGGCCGCCCCACGCACTCTCGGTGCTGGCTTCTGTCTCCGCATCGAGCGCCTGAAGGAAGAGAGAGAGAGAGAGTGCCTGCGCGCATCCCCGTCCAGTCTGCCTCTGGGAGTCAGCCGTCCGAGGTGCAGGCCACGCTGCCAGCGAGGAGCCGGTGCAGCTCGTCAACGAGGTGAGAAAGAGACCGGCCGAGGGAGGGGGCCGCGCCTGCTCGAGAGCTCGCCCCCGGGCCTGCTCTCCAGCAGTACGGAGCGCGGCTGTCTGCACGCACGCCGGCGACGTGTGCTGGACAGTTCGCGCTTCTGCGGGCTTATGGGTGTGTGCGCGACGACAGTCCCCGGATCAGCAGATCGGATTGCTGGTGTCGAGGCCCCGCGACGAGGGAAAGAGAGCTGGCCGGGGATTCTCGAACGGTCCTTTTTGAATGAGCCTCCGCGTTTCTACGCTGTAGTCTGCTTCGGAGCACGACTCGCCGGCTGCGGGGGGAGTAGCCCCGCGCGCTCACGGAGCGTGCTGCATGAGCAAGGTCCTGGTATTCTATGAGTAATAGCAGCAGCGGCACGAGCAGAGCGCGTATATATTTCTGGCGGTGAGCGCGAGTAGCCGACGCGGACGGTGAAAGTAGGGCAAGGTGCTGCTGCTGCTGCTCTGCGCGTCCGTGGAGTTGTAAGCGCGCATGCCGCCGCTATATAATATACCACTGGCCGCGCCATGCCTGACACTTGCCGAGGCCCATTGTAACCGGAACTCCTACGTCTCGTTGCTTTCCGCGGAGACTGTCCGAGAGCGCCTTTCTTTTTCCTCCGGCAGCGCTTTCATGCCTTTGTCGTCTGCTACGCACGCTTTCTTAGCATCCTGTCAGGCTGATTATCGGTGGATGGAATATATTGGCTTTTCGAGCAATACCGCTCTCTGCTTCGTTTTTACATTCCTCGAATAACCGGTACGTCTGTCACGTGGTTAATAGCGCTCGAAGGTTAAGCGTCTCCGAAGTGGGTTTTTTTTTCCTCTATACCTCGGGATATATGCCTAACGATTGCTTTTTTTCGCGAGGAGTAAAAAATTGACGAAAACGAAAAGGGGAAACAGTGTTGCTGCGTAAAAATGTTTGCTTCTTCAAGAAGGACGATAAAGAATCTTGATGTCGCAATTATAATCGGCCCGACGGCAAAAACATGTGCGATTCGCAAGAGCGAGATTATTCTATGTAAGTTTCAAAATTTGAGGAAAAAGAAGTTTTGTTAAATTCGTATTCTTGGACGTCTCGTATAAATGAATTTTAAAGGTTTCGTTTTTAAGTCGTTGCTGTTCTTACGTCTGTACGAAAACTTGACGTTTAATACGATTGTCTTTCGAACATATACAGAAAATGTTTCTTTTTTATTTTTTGTTTAACATAACGTCACTTGCAATACGTAACGAAACGACGACAAGGAACTTGATAAAGAATTTTTAACTACTACAATTTGACTAAATAAGTTGGTAAAGTTTTTTTTCGAATACAAAACAATTTAAACTGGCGACTGCATTTATTATCTTGGAGCATGAGAAAAAACGTTTTAATAGCCAGTCGGAAGCAGCTGCCGCTGAGAGTATACACTGGGTCGAGGGTCAAAAAAAAAAAGGAGTCGTTCGGGTTTTCCAGGACTAATTTCCTCGATGCTCCTCCCACACTTTGTTTTTTGTGTGCGTAGGTGTTCCGTTACGTCGGGAAGTTACAACTGTTAATTTCGAACGTTAGAGAAAAAACATATCTAAGTTGAAAGATATCGATTCGCGTTGTTCAAATTCTTGGAAATTGTTGTCGAAACCGCTTTGTTCCTTTCAACAATTTCATTATCGACAAAACTAATTTGACTGCTGCTAATTTGTCCGCGTTAATAAAACTAGCGCAGTCTCTCTAAGGCACTTGAAATTTCTCACGCGCATTCTCCCTCGATTATTTCGGTTTATTTATAGAAACTAACGCTACTTATTCCCAAAATTGCGTAGAGCGTATCCGCACTATTAAATTATGTACTCTAGTTCTCCCTACAAAAACTCTATAAGCATAAATCTTTGCCCTCGACTTACTAATGGAAAGCACCCCCCTAGAGCACAATAGTCTAATCATATCAACTCTCGTTACAGATCCGCGAGTTGCGGTATCCAGCGGTAATCGAAGCGTGAAAGCCTGATCGAATCTTGAAAAAGGAGAGGCAGGCAGTCGAGGAAGAAGCCCGCAGGCGGTGGAGCGCCTCTCGCCCATACAGCCTAGAGCCGAGATGCAGCCAAGCCCGCGCGGCCAGAGTCGGAGCCAACAGTGCGCCCTCAGTCCGCGGCGCTATCGCTACGCGTGAAAAAAGAAGCCGGCCCGGCGCCCTGAGCCCTCGCCAGACCCAGCCGAAGCAGGGCCATGCCGGCGAACGGACTGGCCGCCCGCAGCGCGGCGGTCGCCACACCCCAGAGCCCTATCGCCCCACCGGCCCATTACCTCCACGAGCTGCCTGCCCAGGACGAGGAGCGGCTTGGCAAGCTCTTCCAGAAGCTCGACCTCGACGGCAACGGCCGCATCGACGTACACGACCTGTCGCGCGCCCTCCACGAGGTCGGCGTTCACGAGCGTTACGCCCAGGTGCGACTAGAATTTTCTCTTTGTTATTTGTTCAAGACCGGGCTCTCTTAAATGCCAGAGGGAAATTCAAAAGATTTAGTGCTTGCGAATTTGGTCTTCCCAACGACGGTCCATTTATTTCTTAATCGCTATTTTAATCGAATTCAGACGACTAATCTAATAATGGAATCATATAAATGCTCCGGATATTTTCTATTATTCAAATTATTATGTAAAGATAGAATTCAATTTTTCTTTTAAAAAGGAGACGATTATTTTTTTATTCGGTGCGATCAATAACTTACTGAAATTACGTACCGAAAGCTTTTCATTGAATTGTAACTATTTTAAAACTTTTTACTTTACTCTAAGTAATCGTAGTTATTGCCGTTTGATTCCTTACAAAAAAAAGTAGACGGGAATTCAACGTGTACTTTGTGTAATATTTTGTATGGATTCACTTCGAGGCTACAAGATCTTTTTCTTGTGTTAGTGCCAGTCGCAGTACTGTGTTATCTACCGATCTATTCTTAACACTTCAAACCACTTTTATGTTGAACAAGACGATCGATTTTTAAAGAAAGAATTTTTTTTTAAACTTAGATTATGATTTCATAGATTAATTCCTGGTTCTTTTATTTCTAAAAATGGACCACATTTAACGGTATTCTTCTTTCTTTTCAGAAATTTTTGGCTCGCTCTGATCAAACACAAAGTGGCGATATAAGTCTAGCTGAATTCATCCATTATGTACGAGAACATGAAAAAAATTTACGTCTACAATTTACTGACCTCGATAAAAACAAAGATGGTAAGTCAAGATTTATGATTCTAAGAGTTTTTAATTATTTATAAAGTTTAATTGTATTATTTGCCAAAGGTACTATACACGATTGAAATATTAATTCATTTTTTTATAGGTAAAATCGATCTTGAAGAATTAATAAAAGCTTTTAAAGATCTCGGTATTGAAATGGAACGTGCTGAAGCAAAGAATCTACTACAAAGGTTTGTTAAACGTATTTTATTAAATTCGTAAATATTTAATTGATTCATACTAATACGAAGATTTAATTTTTATAGAATGGATAAAGATGGAAGTCTCAACATCAGTTTCAATGAGTGGAGAGATTTTTTGCTGTATGCACCTACCACCGATATTCACGAGCTTATTCAATATTGGAGACATAGTACGGTAAGTTTTGCTAAAAATATTTTCATATTATGTCAAATAGAATTATAATTACTATTCTAGTAAACTTCATCGTAATAAATTTAGGAAAGAGTGCCTAAATAATGTTCTTTATAAGATAAAATTTTAGACTTCAACTTGATTTGAATTTTATTTCAATTTTCGCGCCTTGGCGCTTCGATCACTGGGGCTCTGAAGAAGAAATAATTAGTCGAACGCGAGTAAGCAAAACTCATACCGGCTGGGGGAGCTCAGCGATTCGCCGAGAATGGTAGGCTCGACTTTGCTCCGTCGTCCCCTCTACTCATGACGTCCTTCTTTTCTGCCACGCGCGCTCGGCTGACCTTCATTTTTCAGCTGTTCGTGCGCAGACTGAAATATACGCTATTTGCACGCGAACTACTTGTGTTCCGATGTCTCTTCTTTTATGCTTTCTCGCGCATTTCGCACGATATCCACTTTCTGCTTTAGATATTTCTACGCCGCCGCGCCAGTTGTAATATGAAAGTGGCGGTAAATTATATTTCGACTCATATATCGGCACGTTTTTTAACATCTGATTTGGAGTTAACACCTAACAATTATCTAAGATGAACAAATTCATAAAAATTTACTTGATAAAGAGACGATGTAAAGTTCAAGCTTATCAACTTGTGCTTAAAAGAAAGAAATTTACGATTAGTTAATAAACATTTTTTTTGTATTTAAATTCAAAGGAAAAATATTTGACAGACAAGTAATCATTGATAAAGGCTATCAAATTAAAAAATCAATCAAATATTTTTTGACGTCTTTTATTTATTTAAAAAAAAATAATAATTTCGAACGCATATCAGCAACTGTCATTCTTTTCGTATTATTCTCTATTTATAAAAGTTTTGAAAAATGACACATTTTTTTAAAAAGAATTGATTTTCATTTTATCAATATATTATATTGAAGAATTTCTATTTTAAAATAAACACTTGAACAGTTGTTAAACGATACGATTCTTATCAAAATTAATTTCTTGAAATTTAACAATCAATTACTTTATAAATTATTTGAAATTTGATAAAAAGACTTTGATTACAAAAGAGAAAAATCATTTTATTGTAGTTTATATTTACATAAAAATTTTCCAATATTTGTCCTTATTAATTGGTACAAAAGCACGATTGACCGAATTCACTTCGAGATAAAAAAGTAGGGACAAAGTCTACATGGAATTATCTGGAAATTCTGTGTACGTTAAAATAAATAAAAATACCACTTAAGATTTCTTGAGAGCGTCATTGACGCGATAGGATACATTACGTCGTACATGCAGTTTAAATCACGTTTAGAATAAACAGTAAACAGTTAGTAAATATCTAAGAAATTTCCTAATTTCTCAACAGTAAATGTGTCTTACTTGTTATTTTTTCCTCAATTTCTAACTCTGTCTACCGAATGTTTTTTACTCTTCTCATCCGATTGAAAAAAATTTCTCAAAACATTCAAACGACATCTACGTACAAAAACTCGACCTTATCTAAATTTACAACCTCCAACAAAATTCGCAACGTATAATAGAGTCACGCAAAAATCAATTATAAAAAACAAATATATATGTATCTAGCCAGTCGTATACTCGGCGAATCTTTATCTCTCCGCTGCGTCGTAGCGCAGCTCGTTCTCGTTACCCTCGAAATTTTTCCGCCGTCTCGGAGAAAATCCAGTCAGATTACAGCCTAGTCCGTCCGTGTGAGAAAGAAAAAATAAAAAGACGACGATAAGAAAAACTGCGCGACCGATAAATGTTGTGAGAAGAGGGTTTGGAGAGCAGAGACGGTAGCTCGTTGGCTCTTACCGATTCTATAACTAGTTTTTTTCAAAGCAGTTCTGGTCCCTCGAGTAGCAAATGTTACTTTGGACTGATATATAACGATACGCACACGCGTGAATGCCCTCTCGCTTACACATGACGTCAGGCGCGCGCCGGTTTGATTGTTTTAACGAAAGCATCGGGTCGTTTCGGAGGTGAGAGAGAGAGACGCTTTTGCTAAACGATGATGATTGCCCGGTCTTCCTCCCGCCGCGGCGAGACCCCTTGGTTCCGTCGACTTTTCCCGAGCAAATTGCTGAGTCAGGCCAAAGTTTTATTGTCAGTATAATCATTCGTATCGGATAATGATCTTTTATTGATTATTTTCCTTTTTTTTTCATCCGTGATCACTGTCTACAAGCTCCTCCCCCTCCCAAGCAAAATTCAATCTACCAAGCTGCATCGTCGGTGCTTCGTTCGACAATCATCTCAAACACGAGCCTCCGGGCCAACGCTGAAAAAGTCAATCGCGTTTTTAATTAGCGGCTGAAAAAAAAAAGAAATTCGCTCGAGAGCGCTCATTTCCAGAATATGTCGTAAGAGCGAGCAATGTTTCATCAGACGCTTCTCGAGCCTGACGTCACACAGCCCGTGTCTCTCTGTGTGTGCACGCGCTCCCCCCGCTGTTTCCTCTCTCTTGCATATACGCATCGAGGTGGTCCCCATCGCACTATGCAGACCCGCGTATCCGAAGGTCTCATCGTCGAAAGAGAGGCGCCAAGAGGCACTCGATACTTTTTCGAGACACCAAAAACTCTTATTGGCAATTTGCTTGAAGAGCCGTAGGGGTTTGCTGCGGGCTATTCCGGGAAAGTAATGCGTGCTCGGATAGCTCTAGGAATCTTGGAAGCACGAGAATAGAGCGTTGTAAATCAGAGCTTACACCGCGCGGGAGGTGTGACGTCTCTTGACAATGTGACGACTCGGAAAAATAATTTATTGAGGCTTCGCTGCGAAGGTTCCAACCGATTTTCGCAGTATACTATACAGTCTTTAATAGCGGGATTAGAGTGACCTTGGTATAGCCAGACCTTTAAGAGTGTTCTACGCATTTTCGGATTGCCAGTCTTATCGCGTTAGATGGCACATTAAGTATACCGTTCCACGTGATTAGCTGATGATGCTTTTTTCCTCAATCACCTACATGATTTATCAGTGCCACACGCGTCTCTACAGCCACTCGAAACACTCGGCACTTCCGTTAGCGCGCACTTAACGATTTTTATCGTATAGATAAGCATTGCTCTTTGTTCTGCTGTACTAATTTGTTCAGAATAATTGTTCTCAAAGACTTTTTCCGACAGAAGACCTGGTGAAATTGCATTTTTAAAAGAGAAAATATTGATGAAGTTTATCTGTCGATACATAACGCTCCAGTTTTCAACGACCTCGCACACGCGCATATGACGTGCGCTCTCGATCAAATTTTTTCTCTCGACGAAGGCTCAAAGAACTTTGAACTGCTATACGCAGCGTAGAGAAAGAGAAAGAGAGGGAAAGCTTATCGCAAGTCACTGCGTATTCGCGTTACACTCGGCGATAAGGCTGTCTGGTTATTACGCGATTCAACTTTGCCGCGTCTTGCGCGCGACCCGGCCTTCTTTATTTGCGCTCGTAAGCTCATTTTCGTTTTGTAACGAATCCTACAGCGAATATCTAGCTGACCTGTACTATACCGGCTGCACTTGCATAAAAATTATGCAATCCCTAGCAGCGTTAAGTATTGTTAAGGAAACTTTGTAGCTTATTAGTTTTTCCTTTTCCCTTACACTTTTGTGCCACGTGTAATTTTCCTGTGCACTCGGTGAACAACTGATTTACAATTGCCGCAGACGGTATAAAAATCGCTTAAGCAAGGATTAGATAAAATCGATAAAAAAAATGCATCGGACTTAAAAAGTCAATCTCACTGAAGATCGAGTTTCTTTTTCGTAATACGAGCAAGGGTTCGCTAACCTCTCGTCGTTCATCGATCAATCGACCGGACACGTTATCCTCAGGTATTTTAATAACTTTGCCGTGCAAAAGTTTATAATCCAGTTATATTAGTAGCCCTAAAGCTCTCCCATCCGTTCTTTAATTTTAAAACGGAGACACTCACGCACGGCACACAGAGTATAAGCGTAAAACACAGATCGGCAGGCGGAAAATCAACTATACAACACAAACAAAAGCGCTGAAAAATTATATCACAGTCTCGGAAGCGCAAACTCCACGAAAATTCAGCGGCATTACGAAATCAACGTCTCCGGCGCGCACGAAGCGTCGGGCAATTTATTTTTGGCAGCGCCATTATGCCAATGTCAACCGCGGCTTCGCACGATAAAAGAGCCGACACAGGGGAATTACGTAAAGAGGTGGCAGGTTTTTAAGCCAAGCGAGGCTTTATCTCGCTGTGCGCGACTTTGAAATTAGATACCGAGAAAGACGCTTATCGCGCCTGCAAGCCGAGCGACTTACCGATCTTCTATCGAGCTTATCAATTCGTCGTAAGGAGCTGTGTTGCCTCGACGATTGAGGGAAATGATTTTTTTTTCTTTTCGTCGATGTAGAGCGATATCGCTGGGGGGAGAGTCTTGAAGGGGGTCTCTGCACCGGGGAAATACGAGCAGGAAAGTTTCTGCTTCGAACTAGTTATTTGGGTTATTGCGAGTTTGCTTTGAGCCCGATTTACGAGCGGCTCATACCGGAGCAGGTAGTGTTTGAATTATTGGAATGTATATGGTCAATGACTGGGCTGAGGATGGACGGTGTCTCGGACGCCTGACAATTAAATAAGGTCATGTGAACCGTTAGCGTTGCCCTCTGTATGACTTCTTATAAACGACGGATTCGAATATTAACGAGCTTATGCAGTGATGGCTGAGCGTCAGCAAATCGGTATGAAACGAATTTCTTTTTTACTTTTCCCTCGCCATACAAAACGGAAAAGCTACAACGCACTACTTCCTTGGCGCGTCAAAATAAATACGCGCGCAGCAATCAAACTGTTTTGGCCGTTACAGGGGCGTTCGAAAAAAAAAATCCCAGGCTCGCGCGTGAGTCAGAACGATCTTCCCAATCTCTATCGTGCGCGCGCTCCATTGACGGCGCGGGTATACGCGCGTGACGTCAGGAGAGTGCCGGCGCCGCCTTCGCCAGCAGCACCACCACCACTTCGAGCACTCTCTTTGCACAGACGTCTACGTAGGCAGGCTCGTTATACCGGCAGTCGAGCGTCGTCTGCGGTAGGCCGGCTCAGTCCGCTCCCGAGTCTCCGACCGATCGCCTTGTAATACATCCGCTCGGACGCGTGCTTCGAGAGTGAAAGTTCGTATACAGGCTCCGTGCTTTCCTGCGCATCGACGCTGGGATTTTCCCATCTGGCACGCTTCAAAGTCTCCGGATCTATTTGTATTATTTGTGAATAAAAAAAAAAAGTGAGAAAGACGTTCCCGCGATCGAGAGAATCGGCCGTTCAAGATGATGCGGCAGGAGGAGGTCGTTGTGACCTGCGGCTGTCAAGTCTGCGTCGAGTTCCTCAACAGATACCATGACCTTCTGCAACGGGTACGTCTATGGCCACATATACCGATTATCGTTGCGAAGGCTTTGACCTGCGTCCCCGGATATATTTATGCGCTCTCGCGACCGTCTCGTATACTTATTATACTTTTTCTTCGCGCAGTCCGCATAGCTCAGTCTCATTCTATGGGCGGGACGTTGACCCTTATTTTAGAAGCCCGACGCGGCCGACATGTGAAAATGGGAACTCCCGAAGTTAAATCGGACCGGGCGCACTTCTTTCTTGGCATGTGCTCGATCTTTGCACGCCCGTTTATTCTCGAATATTATCGTTATTTCAATATGCAGTATCAATAAAAAAAAAACTTGTTGCACATCGTTAACTTTTTTTTTTCAAACGCTTCAACTGAACATACAGACAGAAATTTCCTATCGCTCTTTATCACCTAAGAGCATTAACTCCACGCGCTATCAACGTACCGAGTATTGCAAAATTAGTCGTGTAGACGAGCAAAGCAAAAAAGTACACGGAGTAATTCACTGTCATTACTTCGACCTTTCTCGCCAAATGCTCCCCATTCGCATGGCATATAAAAGACTAATGTCATTTCGCCGGACGAAAAGAGAGTCGTGGAATTAAGTAACTTAGCGTCCGGCCAGTATTAGCTAACAGGCTTTCTCCGCAAGCCCGTCGGTGGAGGCCGATCGAAAGACCGAGAAAATAAGCCGGGGGGCAGATAAAGGGGAGCAGAAAAGAAAGACTCTCGACGCGTGCACTTTGGCTGGCCGACAGTTCGGTGCAGCAGCGATAAAACGAGAGACTTCTCTCCCAGTGAAAATCGCACGAGCGTCCAGCGTGCATCACGCGTGTGTACGATATATAGGCTTTTGGGAAATTTCGATGAGAAATATCATAATTTATTGATATGTTTTGTTTCGTACAATTCGATAAAACACACACAATCTCGCTTATATAGCAAGTGCATTGAATCATTCAAATTTTCCAGCGAGACATTTACAAACGTAGATTGCTCATGACGTTTATCGACTTGTTTGAAAAAAAGAGACTTTCTTTCCGTCGCCTATCCGAGCGCGTTGACAACACACATACAGACTAACACGGACGGACAGTGTATATGGAAGTGACGTTGTTTGGATAAACTCATGCTTTGATGGCTAGCGAGTCATAAGCATAGCTGATTAAAAAAAGAGTGCATGCGTCTTTGGTCGATATACTGCTGCTGACGACATACGGTTCACTCGAGTGCGTTTTAACAATCGTTTAGAGTACGATGCGTTCGTTGAATATATTATCACGTGAATAACAGTTTGCTGGAATTACTGTGATTTTTTTTTCACAATATTTAAATATTTATTTGAAAATGCAATTATTCGCATTATTCTTCGTAATGATACGTACGTAACAGTTCGTAGATTATGCTTTGAAAAAAAATAGATAAGTGCAATGACTAAACTGAACTAATCGTAAAAATCTATACTTTGTAAGATAGGAAAGAAACAGCCTGCTGCGTTCGACTTATTCATTACCCGGAGACAAAGATTAAATTATTTATTCTTACAATAAATTTTTTTTCTCTTTTTTTTTGCTTTGCGATATCTGCTAATTTGATAAAAAAATCTAATAACCGCAATGATTATATCCGGCCCCCAGGTATAATAAAATAATGTTATATTATAAAAATCCAGTGCTATCTTGCGCCTGCTCCTTTACGAATCTAAGCCAAGGCTATCCGACAAGCAAAAAGGAGTCGAAGGCTTGCGTCGATTCCCCGACATTTTTCACAATCACTCTCGTCGGAATTCCCATACCCAAGATATACAGGTTTCACTCAAACTCCGTGAAAGTCGTCTGCGATTGTATAACCGATCTACGCGCGCTGTAGGAAAGAAAAGACATCGTTAAAACCAAAAGAGCCCAAACGGAGAGCCGGCAAGTTCCTCGGTAGGGAGAAACCGTTAAACTCCGCACAATAACTTTCCACGTCAATTAATCAGTACGTTTGCGTAACGAGCGCAGCTATACAATTTCCCAGGGAGTGTTTTGTAAAAAGCCTCGCGTCGTCGCATTATATGGACACGAGGAGCAAAAAGAAGAAGAAGAAAAAACGAGTTTTGGTTAAATGCGCGCCGCTTGAATTACGTCAATCGCGACGCGCTTATCGGCTCAATAAGCACAATACGAAATTTTGGCTTACCGGCAATCGGCACGCTCGCGCCGCGGCCTTCGCAGCGTCCGAAACGTGGCATTGGCCTCGCATGCTCTCGAGAGAACGCACGAGCACGAAATTCCGTGTAAAAACGTCGTGTCGATGTGCGTACTGAAGCGTATAAAATTTGCCGTCGCGACGAGAGTTTATGACGCGGGAAGGCTACCGAGATATTGCTCGGCTATACTGTGACGACATAACGAAGGCATGAAGCCGTGCGGCTGTCAATCCTATACCGATGCCTCTAGTATAGTGATATACATGCAAACAGGCGGTCGCGGTTAATTAAGATAACGCGCCTGTGTATCTCTGGCTTGTTTTAACAATAAAGAAACGAAGACGCTTCCGTTCGTATTATTTTTTTTTTCTTATATCGTTTAGATGTATTTTCGTAGTAATTTTTATTTGCTTTTTACAAGCAGCGGAAATTACATTTTATTTTTCGTTATCTAATCGACAACAAATTTCGTATACGTTATCGGCGCCTTTTGAGATATACATTGATTGAAAAATTAACAAAAGCTCCGATAAACAGATATAGACAAGCATAAACTCCAATCGCATTCTCGATCGGTGTTCTCCCAACCGCTTTGATATCTGCAATTTGAATTACTCGAATTACAGAATAATGAGTCGTGACTTTTCGTTGACTTTTCACTCGTATAGCTGACATATTTTGCCGCTAATACGCTTAGCTCGAAATCGCGCGCACCGGAGACGACAAACTGATTCACGGGAGAGAGGGGGGAACTGTACATCAACGAGAGATTAATTTGTTTGCCGATCACACTTGCGCAAGAAAACGAGGAAATTGGTGATAATTCATCGGGCGTTCAAGCGGCATTGTACTTTTGACATTTTTCACGTGTACATGGCATGCATAGACAGATCTTTTGTCTGCTCTATTTCATTTTATTGACCTGGGGGACACTTGCGCCGAGAGAAAGTCCGCGACTTTTGCAAATCCCGCATAAATTAGAAACGACTTTGTAAAACCTCGTGAAATTTTAATTGCTGAAAGTTCGCGATTTCATCTCAATGATAATCGAAACTACCTTCCAAAAAGTGCTATACCGTACAATAGAAACAAGCTCGATACGGTCTAATTCGAATCCAATTAGAAATCCTGCTGCGGCATCCCGCCTAGATAAATAAAATAAAGATATCAAGTCGAGCGTTCGCTTTCAATCGGCCTTTGCGGCCGCTTACACGCGATGGCTTCTCTGTGCACAATCGCCAAAGCGAGCGTGTTACATATGGATTTTCAAAATCCAGACGCGCGCCCCGTCGTGGCGACCTCTCTCGTCGCCCGTTGACTCCGCAACTGGCTCAATCCGCGTGTGCTTGCGCATGCAATGAGGGGGAGAGAGACGGCAGCGCCGAATATCTGGCATTGGCCGACTGCCGCCTCGACTTTTCTCGTACGTTCGCTTTATATATATACTGGCCGTTCCAAAATTTCGCCGTTAATTAGCAGCGCGTTCCTTGTACACTAAATCTTCGACCTAATTTTTGCTCAACCTCATATCAAATCTCGAATCTCACATAGATGTTTTAAACTTAGAAGTTTAAAACGGAATTATCAAACTCGACAAGCTCCCCACAGTCATACTTGTCTCGGTATGCAAAAACGTAAATGCATGACGGCGAGCTTGCAGCCCCCCATCAATAGAGCGCTGGCGCAGACGTGGATCACGAGTATAGCGCACCCCTTATAGAAATGAAGTGAGAAAGATAGAGAGAGAGAGAGAGAGCCTGGCAACCGGCCGGATTCGCGCGCGCTTGCCATTCCGCCGGCGGCGCGGCGAAGCTGCCCACACTCGCGAGTGTCGGCGGAAGGGCCGCTTAGTGCTTAGCCCGCCTACGGTAGGCGCGCGCGCGTCTCTCTCCTTCTTAACGGCTCTGTGTGTGTATTCGCGTTCCGTACAAGCATGGACACCATAGACAACATCGAGAGCGACTTCTGGCTCGAGATCTATGTGAAGTTAAGTATCCAGTCCCCCCAGCGGCTCCTCCCCCAGCTCACCTGGCTTGCGGCCTCCGCAAGCTCGCGCGCAGTGTCAAACCGGCGATAGTGATCTCTCCCTCCTCGCTCGTGGAACACTGCGAGGCTGTCTGCAGTCTGCGTGCCGTCGTTACGTAAAGGCCGCTGCACACCGCTGCTGCGGCTGCGATGATTATTTGCCTCGGCTTTTATGTAGCCGGATGAACATTGGACGCGATTATGTCTGGCTGCGAGTAACTGGAAAAGCGTTTAATTGTTTAATGGATAGATAAAGGAGTAGGATGGATTTTTTTTTATCGCAGTTACTCGTAAGGATCGGTGTTGACTACATCTCAGCTGTTGTTACGAGTATATCTGTTTCGCGCGTGTACAAGTGGTAAATTGAGACCACATGCGACTCTGTCGCGTTAACGCGACACCGAGGAATGCATCATCGATTACATCCACTCTAGCCTCGTTGATTTAAGAGAGCCGTGTGTAGAAAACTGCTCCAGATACTCTAACTAGACTTTCGTGTAAACTCTCTCTCTCTCTCGTCTCTTGTAGCGAATATAACCCTTACAACGCGAGAGTATTTCTAGGTTCTAGGCAGCACGTGACATGCGCCTCGTGATAAACTTCACACGTGACTAGAAAGCTCGTTAAAGACGAATCGAAGCTCAATTTCGTTGAAAATTAGAAATTTGAAATAAATCTTCAAGTCAACGAACATTACCATCCGAATGTTAAGAGCACGCAGAGTCGTATATTGGTACACAGTGGCATTCGGTGAATTTTGGCAAAAATTCAAGGGAAAGCGAGCTTGGATTAATCGATAATGCAATCGTCTGCCAGTCCACGGTCGCGTGCGATTGATCTGTCGTCTAGTAAAAGGGCTGAGGGTCAGGGCGGTTGACATTATTATTATACCAGCCAGCTCGATGTTTCACTTTGTTTTCTTTTTCTTTCTGGTAGATTGGCTAGATGTGTCGATGTCGCATGGGAATAAGAATGAAAAATATTGCATATCTGCATTGAGAAATCAATATGTATATCTAAATAAAGTGGGCTTGACACGTTTTGTCTCCGAATTGATATAAAAATTCAATTAGCTCAATAAAATTTTTGTTGCTTGAACGTTTATCAATTTCTTTTTTAATTAAACACTTTTGATATCGAAAAAAATGGACAGAATAATCTTTACTGATTCACTCAGCGAAAAAAGTTTCGGCAAAATTGATAAATTGGCAACTTCGAAGAATAGGTACTTATCAACGTAAATTAAAATTTTGCATTAGTCATATTTTAAGATCGACTCAGCTTCCAATAAATTCATTATTCGACGATTTTAATTTTCGCAGATTATAGCCTTTCAACGGTTTCTTCGTGCAACCATTGATCATTTCGTTTCATAACGATTTTTATGCAAGAAGTTGGATAATCAGAAGTTTAAAATCATCGTTATATTTATACGCTCATTTTATGCAAGCTATAAATAAAGATCAATATTTGCATGCGCGTAAGCGAGTGCCGGCATTGTTGCACATACCGATCTTGAAAAGAATACAATACCGATCGCGTGTACGAAAAATCAAAGATCTCGCATGAACTCGAGCATGTATACACTGAACATTGACTTTAGAGTAGCCAATAAAGCTCGAAGGGTTGCGCAAGCTCAAAATTTCCTAGTGCAACATCGGTTACGAACCGGGTGGCGCTCGTCAAGACGATTGTGCAATACAGAGCTCTCATTATTGTTGGATCCGGTTCGAGTTGGTTGTAGTATATAGATATATAGCGCGGGCGGCTTATACCGAGCACGTGGCTCACGAGGGACGACTTGATACATATACACTCATAAGTGGGGCGATTTGATCGAGCCCCGGCGTATAAGAAATGCGAGCGGGCAAATAGTTGCCGGAAAGTGATCTCTGATTGTTGTCGACTTGATAATGACTTTAACGATCTTTTAATTACAAATGCCGCGACGAACGATTTCTTTTTTATTCAAATGTTAAGATATACACGCTCGCTGTATTGGAGTGAAATAATATTTGTTATCTTACATCTGCGATAACGCGTTTTTGATTACTTTATCCAGGAAGTGTCTCTGATCAACTTGTTGATTTTTTATTTTAAAAAAGCAGAACATTACCTTTCTCTCTGTCGTAGAATAACACGTATCTGCCTTGATAAGTTAGTTCGAAAACCCATTTTAACAATCCCCATTGGCGCACATTCGTACTCATCGATCGCCAAAAACAGGTTGTAACCGGTCAGCAGCTGAGTAATGCTCGGAGCGCCAGAAAATAAAACGTCGTTGAAACAAAAGAAAATCCGGAAACGTCATATCCAAGCTATATAGTATCATCCCCACGAGGTCTCGAACAGCGTTAATGGTCTCCGGGGAGCAGTTCCCGCGCGCGCTTGTCCCGCGAATCGGCACGATAATAGTCCATCCGCACACCAAGGATGATGGCTGTTCAGTCCTACACTGTCCAGTACTCGAGTTTTTCCTTTCCGCGTGCCAAATAGAAAGCCTTATCCCCCGACATTTGTAATGACCTCCGACCGTTATGTTTGCAGTACATGGACATTGGCGAAGACATCGGCGTGCCGGATGACTTCACAAACAGCGAGATGGTCACGGGCATGTGGTGGCGGCATCTCCTCGCCGGCGGCGTCGCCGGCGCAGTATCCAGGACCTGCACTGCGCCGCTCGATCGCATCAAAGTATATCTCCAGGTGAGTGTTCTGCTTACAGAGGTTAATTCTCCACTCTATATACTAACGAACATACCTTGTATACATTTATTTTGTCTTCTTCTAAACTCGACGAGTTTGTTGAATAATTGAAACGATTAAGAATAACGGTCTGGTTGCAACAGGTCCACGGCTCGCGGCAGTGCAAAATCGTCAGCTGCGTCAAGTACATGTGGCGGGAGGGGGGCCTGAGCAGCTACTGGCGCGGCAACGGCATCAACGTACTTAAAATCGGCCCCGAGACGGCCCTCAAGTTCATGGCCTACGAGCAGGTGAAGCGGACGATCAAGGGCAGGAACAACCGGGAGCTCAGTATTTACGAGAGGTTCATCGCCGGCTCGATCGCTGGCGGTGTCAGTCAGTCCGTCATCTATCCCCTCGAGGTAAGTTATTTTCTCTTCTCTTGCACCTTTGCTCGGATTTTATTGTTCCACGGTTTTTCTCATTAACTCTGCGTGTTTGATCCACAGGTGCTAAAGACGCGATTAGCCCTGAGGCGAACGGGCGAGTTCAAAAGCATACTCGACGCGGCTCAAAAGATCTACAGGCAAGCGGGCTTGAAGAGCTTTTACAGAGGCTACGTACCCAATCTCATTGGTATCCTGCCCTACGCGGGTATCGATTTGGCTGTGTACGAGGTAAGTTATCGCTCGAACGACACGCCAAGATGATGACGAGAGCGAACACGTGGAGGTAACGGCTTTACTTTGTTGCAGACGTTAAAGAACAACTACCTGCGCACACACGCAAAGGACGAGCAGCCGTCGATCGGCCTGCTGATCTTCTGCGGCTCGGCTTCGAGCACAGCCGGCCAGGTTTGCTCGTATCCACTGGCTCTAGTCAGGACGCGGCTACAGGCCCAAGTCGCGCCCGTCAACGGCCAGAACAACATGGTTGGCATCTTCAGGGACATCCTCGATCGCGAGGGCGTTCGGGGTCTCTACCGCGGCCTCCTTCCCAATTTCATTAAGGTAAGTCGAGAGAGATTTTTGCACTTGAAAATAAAAGCACCAGATTTCATTTGAACTAGTTGAGATTTTTAACAATTGCTTTTTATTTGCAGGTCGTGCCGGCGGTGTCGATAAGCTACGTCGTTTACGAGAACGTCCGCTCGGCTCTGGGAGTCAACATGACGTGATGATGTATACGTCGTTTAGGATCGTTAAAATTTTTTCTATTTAAATTATTCTGTAATTTCATGATAGGACACACAACATACATGCGTAAGCTCTCTCTCTCTCACACACACACACACACACACACATACACACAAACACAATATTACACTCAGACATGCTACTGAAGCGATACACATCTTTAATGCGTCTTGCTTTCCAAATTTACGGAAGCTTCGCGACACTCTCGTGGTCCTCCATTGATTCTCTCCTAATCGATAATTCTAAAGTGGAATTTATTTATTGTTACACCGACGTTTTCGAAACGCAAACTTTTTCTCGGGTCTTTAATGGCTCTTCTTCTCTTATCGATTTTAGGCACTAAATATTTTTGCTAATAACTTATAGGATAATTAATTCGGACTATGACGAAGATAATGGTCGTCTAATGATGAAAAAAACACATACGAAAAAAGAGGTGGATATCTAAGTGCTTGTCCACTGGAGTAGCTGGGACCGCTGTATCACGCGGTTGTACAACTTTTAATGTGTGAGCACAGTATTAACTTTTCTGTGCGGCGACTCTTTGATTTTAGAGGAAAAAAATGAAAAAGGGACGAAAGTTTCGATTGTATAAAAGCTCGAAATGCTTTTTTATATTACTTGTTCCTGGCTACTCCGTGGATGCAAAAGTTAAAAGGAAACATGTTGAGCATAGATAATTCAGAATAATCCCGTACAGCAGGCTTGGAAGGGATCGACTGATTATTTCGCGGCGGTCGATAGTGTAATTTAAAGAAAAAATAGTACGATCGAGTTATACTTACGCTGTGATAAGTATGATTATAAGATTTACAAAAAAAAAAGACAAAAGTTATTCTAGCAGTTGTGCAATTCAACGATCTATGTCTGTCATTTATCGAGAATTCAAATTGTACTACTAAGGCATATGTTTTTGAATCGTATGCGGATTGAAGAAGTTGAAATAAAAGGTGTTCTGTAGCCTCTCGTCATAGTCTAATCGAAGGAACGATTAAAAAATGCCGACCTATTTCAAGGTCATTAAAATATTATAATAGATATATTCGACCGCGTTTAATGCGCTCGCCAATGCAACGCCATTCATTCCTTAGTTAAAAAAAAAAGAGGAAAATCTTGTAAACCAAGTTATTGTACATTGTAGTTAGAAAGTTATTTATGTAAAATACATGCGTCTTCGAATCTCGCTTGTTTAGTCTTTTTTTATGACGTGAAACGCAACGTCAGAAAATTAATGAAAATATATCGATGCGAGCTTTTGCAAAAAATAACTTACAATATTCCGGCACCCGAGATTGTACTGTAAAAAGGCTGCAAAAAGGCTCTTCGAGATATTTGTTGATTATTATAATAAAAAGAAAAAGAAAGAAAAAAATGAAAACGACTCGTTGTTATGGAGCAAGTTATGCGTGCATGAACGGATGTAAATTTAAACAGTACGTCTGCAAATTTAAAAAGCGAAAAGGATAATGTTGTAGTAATTACATTGCATGGAAAGCAATTTTAGCTTTGCAGGACTGAGGAGTTATTACACATGACTTTACAGCGAAAGCGAGTCGATGACTTTTTCTATTCTTTTTTATGGCTCTGTGTCTGAATGTATATTAATAGTTTTTTTCTATGAATAAATGTAATTTATTGACTTATCCTCAAATATGTTTTTTCTTTTGCAGCCCAAAGACATTGAAAATAACTGAAATTTTCAATTAAATTAGAATCTAATAAATAAAAATTAAAACCACTATAACTGAAAAGGTTTAAAAAATATAGTATACTTTATCCATTGAAAATGACAAATAATTGATTACAAAAACAATTAAAATAGCTTAATAAAATTTATTTAAGGAGGTTCTTCACGATATCAAAAGCAGTGTAATGCTTACAATAAATATACCAAATTCATTATATTGAATCACGAGGAATTTAACATTTTTTTTAACCCAGCTTATCTACTTGGTCTTTCAAATAATCGGTATATAACATTATTCTTATGGGAAAAGCGTCGTTTTCGGCTTGTTTCTTTGTTGATGTTGAGATTATGATCACGTTAGGAGGGTTTCAGTAGAAAAAAAAACATATAAAATTGTTCATTAGATTCTTAGCTTCACGATGATATAAAAATTTATCAAGTGGCTCGGTAACACCACGAAGACCAGTTTCATTATATACGCTTATATTGGATGGAATGTTTTTTAATTTGAAAAAAATAATGGTTATCCTGCATAGATCTGCATGATTTGAGTTGCTAAAATAATTTTATAGCCTAAACTTTTCTTTAATATAAAAAAATTGACTCAAAAACGCCTCTTTCAATTAAATTGGATATGGCAATAGGTTAAAACGCGAAAATAATTTTGTAAAATTTGTTTTCACCCTGAATTGGCGTTTCGTATATGAAAAATTGCCGTGCATGCATAATTTTTATTTCATTCACTGTTACGGAATGACAACATTTCAAACTTGCCGTAGTTTATACCCTTTTTTAAAAAAGGTAGTTTTTTGGGATTTTTAAGATCAACGCGTAAAAAGAGCCATTTCCTAGTCGAAATCGCTTGATTACTTATTTTACACGATTAATGCGATCCTGAAATGGGATAATTTCTTCGCAAAATTTCTAAGAGGAATAATAGTTTTCATAAACAGCGACAGTATTCTACTTGCCGGAAAATCACTTGCTAAACTTTCCCTTTAATTGTACGTTTAACCCCGTGTCCTTTTAACTAGAATCGAAGACAATTATGAAATTTTAGAATCCAAACGCATAAAACATCAGATAGATTTAATGCAGAAGCAATAAATTATTTAAGAGAAAGAACAAGTTAGTAGAGTATTGATTTTTGAGATAATAAACTACATGGAACTAGTAATAATAGTGTTTTATAAATTCATCGAAATGTTATTCTAGTCTTACGCTTAAACACGCAGTGTAATGCATCGTAATTTTAAAATTATTTCCAGTGTCGCATAAGCCTCGGACACCAATACTATATCCTTTACTTTCGTTACGTTGAGGAAAAATATAAAAATGAAGAAAATAAATTGTTCAATTTTAATTTTTCTTAGCTTCATCTTAAGCATTTACGGCAACGATTTGATCAAACTGACTAATTCCATAACAGTCTACGCTTTATAAATTTGATGGTAGTCCTATAGTATCAAATTTCGCTCAATTATTAATTTTAAATCTTTTCTTTTCGTTTAACGAAATTCATTGTTAATATGCAATATATCAGTAATTGGGAATCCAAAGACTACCTTTTTAACAAAAGATATAAACTTTACGGCAAGTTTGAAGCATTGACGTTTAAGCCGTGAAATCGTGAGAATACGGCAAAGTTTATATTTTAACTATTAAAAAAATTTTATTGGATTATTTCGACGCCCCTAACGAAAATCAATCGATTTCATTTTCCCCGCGAAAATCAATCGGATTCAGGTTGCCGCGAAAAACATCTCGATTCACGCTTTTGCCGC